>JAODJX010000048.1:13902881-13915528 GCA_026776945.1 Isichthys henryi | reverse complement strand
TGTAAGGGGGGGGGGGGGGCTCTCACACCACAACAGAGCACAACTGCTGCAGGGCAGCACACCAAGCGATTCGGCCGTCAACGAAGGGACCGCCTGTGTCAGGATGACCGACCACCGGGGGGCTGATGCTTCATGGTGCGTGCGAGCGAGCAGACGTGGGAGCAGATGCAGGGACAGGGAGAATGTGCACCTTCGCTGGGAGCAAACGCGTAATTGCTCTGTGATTTATCGGTGTAATTAGCGCCAGGTGACCCGCGCTTCCCAGTGTCGTGGGTCCTCTGGAGCGATGTCATCGGGAAACTCCAGGGAGTCCCGTAAAAGCAGCCAGTCTGTCAGCTGGCCGGGGGGGCTGCCTTCTCCTTGCCTTTTGGGTGGTCTTGGGAGAAGGAATGCGGTCTGGGTCTCTTGAGTCGCAGCATGCCTGCGATCCCCACCTTCTGACAAGCCGAATGACATGCAAGGCGATCGCCGCATCGCCCTTGAAGGTCCGGCCGCTGTCCCTCATGGCAGGCTCTGTGGCGATGGTCTGAGGGGATTATAGCCCTGGTTCTGTTGGCTGTACCTGTTTAATAGCACCATATATAAGTGAATCGATGTCCCCGCGCCCATAACCTGCAGGTCTTCTTTTTGTGTGTCAGGAACGGTGCAGATGACAGGGTGGGGGGTAATAGTGCTACATGCGTGCATGTGGGAGCACCAGCGGCAGCTCACCATCGCTCATCCCTGCGATCGGGGACGGAGGCACAGCGGGTCGATGTTGTAAACTCGCCGACAAGTCTTACGTTAAAAATGATCCTACATCAGCCGGAGATTGATGCCTGCTGTTTCACGGTTACCACGGAGGGTTTGGGCGGCGGGGGGGGGGGCCTTTACTGGATGTGAATGAAAGGGAATGGTATGCCCCCCGCATAATAGTGGGGTGAAATCTGTCAGGTAGAGGTTGAAATTTGGTCTTGCACACAAGGGGATTTAGAAATTGCTTTTTTTTCCCCCCTCAATGTGCCTCTGAAAGGGCCGACTGTAGGAAGCCCCGTCCACTGCAAGCAGCAGCCTGGGCTATGGAGCTCCTGATCCGTCATCACAGTACACGCTGGCTTGCAGCACACCCTCAATTAAAAACATATTGAAATGATAATGCAGTCAAAGAATGGTCCCTTGTGTGCCAGCAAGGGCCTGCTTACCGCCAGGGATTTGGGGGGGGGGGGGTGTTTGCTTCCCCACATCTTCAATTAGCGTGTAGCGCTTAGTCGAAAACGTGGCTCGAAATCCGCCGGGGGTGTTCAGATAAGGCCAGACGTTTCACTGTCTGTCAGTTAGGAGGCTTGGGGGGGTTAATTGATTCACTCCCCCCAGTGTTAATGTATCAGTCATGTAAATGGTCCACTGGAGTGCCTCCGGTCCTAAAGACTCCCATGAACGGTCAGACTGACCCCGTACGTTCAGCACCAGACGCAAGGCTAACCCCACTGCATGTGAGGGACGTGCAGGGCTGTCCACGATCCACCGTTCATTAAGATGTAGCCCCGGCGGCCATTTTGGGTTTGCGGAAAATCAGGGAGGTGCATCGGGTCTCGGCACATGGCATATCCTTCTGAATCTGTGCTCAATCCCCCCCCCCCCCCCGCCACTGTTGCCACATCCTTGGGCTTTCGAGACTCTTCTTTTCCCAGGAATAATTAATTAAGGGAAGGGGAGGGATGACAGAGGAGGCTGAAATTATAGCAGGGAAGCGAATTAAATAAAGGTCTGGAGAATATATTTACACTGCTAATTGCTTTTTGTGCTCAGATCTGTTCACAGATAAACCGGGGGTAACGTTGCAATACTGTGAATATTTTCCTTTTTAATAATGTGGGGGTGGATGGGGGGGCGGGGGGTGGAGAGGACGAGGCAGTATATTAAGATAACCCTGAAATGTAATGGAATCGCTTTTCCCTCTCAGATCGAATGACTTTTGGGATGGTAAAACTGATGGTGAATGAGATTTCGCCTTAATGAACCAAGGCTGATTGGGCACAGTCAGAATGGGAGTGGGACTTGTGTGCAGGCGTGTGCGTGTGTGAGAGCTGGAGTATGATATTATGTTAAACTGATTCCTATCTCCACGTGCTTCCTTTTGTATGAAAAAATAAAAGCTCCTATCTGGAGTGGATTAGGTTGTCACCTTCGCCAGAGGTGAGCTAACGAGTTCAGGCGAGGGAATTATTGTCTCCGTATATTGCCCAGTGTGACCCATGGGCAGGGGTGGCCCCATCTGATAGCCGATTGGCCAACGGGCGTTCCTCCTCCCCTGTCACTCATCAATTCAGAAGGTGTCATTGGCTAATGAGAATGGCCCCGCCCCCTTCAAAAAAATAAATAAATCCTAGAATCGCCGCTGGCTTGGGCCCATCCGGCAAGCACGGTAAAAACCACGCTGTCCTGGCCTTTCCCAGTTTGATCACACCCAAGCTCATCTCCTGCCTCCCTGCTAAGGAGAGCAACAGCACCCCCCACCTCCCCCCCAAACAGCTGGGAAGGTAGGAAGCAGAGGTGTACGGAGAACTGAGATCAGATCCTGGTCGGCATCCTCCTTCAGAGATGAGCTTCCTCTCTCCCTTCTCCAAACAGCCACAGGCACCGGCATGTAGTTAGGTGACACGCAGTTCATATGAAGCTTTCTTACTTGGTGTGTCTTGCATCAGCCTCCTGTTAATACAGGTGATTAACAGCCCGTGCTGTATGCCCTGTGTACTCTGAAACTTTTCTGCTGTAGCCACATCCGTAACACCGCGGGGCGCCACGTGGGGGGGCGTCCCCTCTCGCACCTTTTGCCGCATCGTCGGCCTGTGTGTGAGTTAATTCTGCGCATCTCCATGCCGCGTGGTAGGATGGACTTCATTAGAGCCACCTCACGTGAATCCAGTTTCCGGGGTTCTAGACGCCAGGCTGAACATTCTAAGCCCCTGGGGGGAAACAAATTAAAAAACAAAAATAGCCAATGAAGTGAGAAGCAGAGTTTTGTGGACTGGGTTTATTTCCCTTTGAGGGCACTGTCCGCCGTGAGGGCCGGGGGTTTGGATCTCCAGAGCCGGGCCTGTTCTGCAGCGTGGGGCCGGACCCAGCCATCTCTCCCGTCTACCCTCGTTTCAAACTGCAGTGTAATTTACAATAGATATTACAGACAATGGGGGAGATTAGTCTTTAGGTCTGCTTAAATGCTTAAATTGTCGTAATCTGAAGTTTTTAATAGTACAGCAAAAGCTCTCCGTCTGCCGTGAAGGGCTTGTGTGTGTATCTCTGTGTTTGAGTGATTACAGCTGAGTATTGGGTGTTTTTGTGATTGGGAGATTTAATATTAGCGAGTGAAGTTTTCCCCCCACAGAAGTAGAACAGAATCTTCTGATTAACTGAATAATCAAAGGCAATCGCACATGTACCGGCTGAAGATGCGCATTGGCATAAATTTCCAACATGTGGGATTGGGGCTGAAGCTTGGCTTGTAACTCACGGAGGATAGACAGGTTTGACATGGTTTGAAAATGTAGTGCTGTGGAAACCTAAATTAGAAATTACATATGAAGAAATGTTCAGATATCCAACTGCAGCAATGCAGCGTCCCCATATGATCATGATTTAATGTTATAGTGTTTACATTACGGTCCTCCTCATTTTCTGATCGTGCTACGGGTCACCGGTAACCTGTAGTCTGCAAATGAATATAACCGTCCAAAGGCGGCTGGATCAGCCGTCAATCCTGACTTCGGGGCTCCAGTCTGCCCTCGCTCTGTGCCAGCAGTGCCACTCGCGGTAAATGCTGCTTTGGCCCAAGGAGCCGGGGTCGGGCCGGACGTGCCACTCAATAGGTGCTCCAAACTCACAATGCCGGGCGGTGATTGTGCATTAGCGTCAATTGGTAGTCTGCCATTGAGCATACGGTCTTCTCGTAGTCTAACGTAGTCCATGAAGTATATTTACGACACGCCCCTGGGCGCCTCTCCTGGGAGAGTTGAGTTCTCCAAATGGGAATTCACTGCCTGTAGCGGGTATGTACCCCGCTGTAGACGGGCATCCTATCCTGGGTCTCCCCTGCCAGGTGCCTCTGATTCCTGGGATGTGCTCCAGGCCCCCCAGTCCTGCTCTGGATACGGAAACATTCCCAAGTCGTGCTCTGGTTTGAGTGACATTTTCTATGCATGTTTTGGAAATATTTCCAACGTGGGAAACGTCTCTCGGTATCACAGAGTTAGCAATCCCTTCTCCACTGCTAGTTTATCGCCCCCCCCCCCCTTCTGGTTATAACGCACAACTCCGGTGTCCGAGTATCTCCGCTTGATAGATTAAATGTGCCAGAAGTCCGCACTGTCATCCAGTTTAATTCCTCTCCGGGCGAAGCTGTTAGCTCGACAAGCCTCAATCGCGGTCGTATTTTGGGGCTGGGTGACAAGGAAAGCTAATTACCTGCATGATGCTAGTAATACCGGCTCTGTACTGTCCCACGGTTTAATGAGCCTGAGGTCGATTTGGCGATCAGTCGGATCTGCCGTGGTGACCGAAACCCTGCGTCGTGCTTTCAGTGTTACCCACTGGCGTGGTTCCCATGTACCCTGGAGATGTTAATTAATATGGGGATAGATGGGAGGCATTTAATGATAACCGAGGCCCCCCTAATCCTACATGCCCTTTCTGTTGTCTCCCACGCATTTTAAAGCACGTCTGATATTTCTCCTCTATTTATTGGCGTCTCCGAGCGGTCACTGGCCGTGTTGACATCCCCCCCCCCATCGGCTCATCGTGTCTGATGGCCGCTCGTAGAGATTAATCAGGTCGGTGTGAAAAAGACGTGGCAGCCTCCCGTTCCGCCGGTTCTTTTGTTTTACACGATGGCCACGATGCACTGACACCTCTCTTGCAGGATGCGAACAGGTGGAACTTCACGCTGCCCTGCCAGCCAAACAAATCATCCTGACGCTGCAGTTCTGCCATTATTTATTTGCCGCTGTTCTCTTTTTGTAACCATTAGCCTGACAAGACTTGGTCATTGCTGCTGGGAGGGAAGAAGAAATCAATGAGTTACCTTGTGCTGTAAGCTTGCTTTTTGCTCCCTGTGGGATTTGCAGACCTCTGTAGATCACACACTAACTCTGTGCTGGAATCCACTGAAGCCAGTACAGTGATGATGCTGGCCACACAGGTCCTGTGCGGACCAGTCCTACCTCAGGAAGTCTTTTCTCTCCTGCTCCCATGTTTTTCACACCTTACAGCATCGATTGTTAATAAGTGTTTTTCGGTTAAAATAAGAGCACGTAGCGTTGTCTGAGACGGGTTTGAATGACATCCTTATGTGGTGGGCCTCTTGTTTAAAAACTTCTTCAATCAAAGTTCTGTGCTGACAGTGTCATTTTCTTTTATGCCTCAGCATTTTGATTTTTCATTCAATTACATTCTCATTAAAATGCAAAGTTTGACACCTCCCCCCCCCCCCCCAACTCTCAAGTCTCCCAACACTTAAAAATAATCTCCCACTGTAATCTTTTTCTTTCTCTCTTTTGTGGCATCTAATGGAGGCGTGAGGGTTCGGTGTTTTCGTCAGGACACCTCGGCGCGAGTCAACGTCCTGCGGGTTTCGCGGGGGAGACAAATTCTCGTGCGCTAAATGGCCGTCCCTAGCAACGCAACTCTGAACTCCTTGGCCGTTAAAAAAAAAAAAAAAAATGTATATCTTAGCAACGCCATTGAAGGATATCGAGGCTTGCAGAACAGAAAATCAATCCTGTCAGTTTCGAGCGAACGCAATTCTGATCAGTATAAGCTCGAGCGTCTGGATGAAACGTGTAGGAACAGAAGCGCACGCGACACTCCAGACAGATAATGTAGTAAACAGAGCAGGCGGTTTGTGTAACACTGCGAATGTGTTAGGTTTTTTTCATTATTCATTATTATTTGTTTATATATATATATATATATAGAGAGAGAGAGAGAGAGAGAGAGAGAGATAGATAGAGTTTCCTGAGCTTAGTGGAGACCTGAGCATATTCCCCGGACCATCCGTTGGCTTATCTGCCCTGCGACATTCTTACGGAGCAGAATGGGACACCTGCAGGTCGCCCTCTTGTTAGCGCGATGCCACGTGCTGTTTATGCCGTCTCGGCCCGAAGCAAAGCGTGGAGCGCCCGCAGGGCACTGTCCTCGAGTTTCTCATTTGCCCCCGCCGTGTTGCGGCACAGGCAATGCGAGTCCTGTGTGCCCACGACCTCCGCTTTGAGCGGCGCACCTGCTGTGAAGGCGGTGTGCTACACGGTGGAACAGATTTCAGGAGCAGCCTTGGTGGCTGCGGAGTGGGCGTCGGGCGTAGTATTAAAACGTGGATCGAGACGAACGCGGTTACGTTTCAGATTTCTCGCTCGGGAACTCTACACGTGAAAATACGTCTTATTTTTGAAGCACTTCACGGAAAAATTTAGTATGAACGATGAGTCAGACCTTCAAAGTGCCGTCTAAAAGTTCGACGGGTTGATCGATCAATCAAGGCAAGGGTTTGTAACCTAATGATATTAAATTTTGCATTATTAGCAGTTGTTGATTTTGCTTAGCGTTGAAATTAGTGTTTTCAAAAAGAATTTGTCACTTTCTGTATAAGCTATGCTGACGTCTTATTTTCACTATAGAATCAGTAGGCCTGACACGGTCCGCCTATAAATAGTGCCTGAGTTTCAGCTTGCCTGCCATGCGGATGGGTGGGTGGGAGTGCTGGGTATAGGCACATGGGTGGGGGCTTAGGCTGGGCCTCTCATGGACATTCCTGAAAATTAACTGGATTATTAATGTTTTTAATGTTTAGTTTTGTGCAAAATGCGGCCCAGTGTGTGTATCAACAGAAGACAGGGATGATGGATGGAGTCTAAAAGACATGTGGTTCGATCCCTCCATCTGGATTGTGAGGGGAAACTCCATAAAAGATCGGACGAAAACTTAAAGCCAGATGGGACGTGATATGTGGGGCCCGCAGGCGACAGCTGCCGAGTCAGGCTGATGGTGCATTTTAGGTGCAAGTTGTCGGTCATAATATTGGTGCACTGAGCAATGATCACTGCCGTGCCGACGGTTTCCATGGCGGCGTTTTACGGCAGATTTTGAAATCGCTGACTTTGTGACCGGATGTGGCAGAAAGTTTAGAATAACCCGACTGTGTGAGAAGCGCGGCTGCATTTCCAGTCGCTCACAACAGAGCTTCGTCTGGTCAGTAATTGTTGTTTGTTAGCACTCTTTCTGTATTATTTTTGACACTTATTTAGCAAGTCACCAATGTAACAAGGTTCCACACATTTCACCACTTTTATTTGCATAACTCTTCATTCAAAAAGTAATAATAGTGTGGTAAGAGACACAAGAGCAGTGGACCCGCCCGTTTGAGTAGCAGCTTTTCAGTTTGCAAGGCTGCCTCCTTAACCAGCACGCCCCCTGCTGTCTGATTTTTCAACCCAGAACGCCGTAAGATTTTGAGCTCGCTGGCCGACTGGCAGCAACAGGGAAGAACCTTTTGTCACAAGAGAATTGGGGAGGGGGGTTTAATCCGCGACGAAAGGGCTGTTTAATTCTTAAGTGTCTATAAACAAAGATGGAGAAACTGGGTAAGTGTGGCACTCTGGTGTCGGGGAACATGGCATGGGAGGGGGATTACGGTAAAATCTCGCCTTACGGTGAAGAAGGGAGTTTCGTGGTATTTTGTGATAAGCTTGCCTCTTTATATTTGCTGCTGCTGTTTTATCGGTCCTCTTCCACAGACGCATCGCTGGTCCCCGCAGTGAGTTGTACTTAAGGGATGGCTGTGCGCTGCCTACGGGTCTGGGCCTGACAGCTTGTTTGCCTCGAATCAGCTTTCTACGGTACAGTGAGGGAATTGTTTCATCGTTGTCTCCCAAACTTAAAAACGGGGGCCTTGGCTCTGGGGAGTGTTTTCTTTCTGTAACTGGTTTCTGGAACATGGTGGGGAAAAACCCCCCTGCATATCTTCATTGCATTTGATGTGCTGGGGAATTTGTTTGAAGGTCTTTGGCACGTGTTGGGTTTATTCCTGGGCGATTAGCTCTGGGGGGCTTACCGCGTCCAGGCCCCTGTACGCCCCCCACCCACCCGTGCATCGCCTGAGAGGGGGCAGCGGGGCGGCTGCTGGAGGATCGTCCTCCATCTCTCCTTGGCCAGCACTCGCAGCAGTAAAGAGCAGACGGCCTCCTGACGGGTAGCAGTGAGCGGGCGGCGGCTCCATTCCTGGTCCCGTCTGCCTCTCGCAAACAGGTTACAGGTACCCTCACCATGCAGCCTTGCATGTAAGACTCCTTGTGATACTGCATTGCATGTGAAACTTATAAATATTACAAATAGTACTCTTCTTATTCCGTTCTACCTATTATTATTATTATTATTAGCATTCAGGAAATCATCTCAGGATTCCTGTCAGTTATTTGGTGAATCTCCACGGGGCGTCCCGCTCCACAGTTTGGGATCTACTGCCCTAAAGGGTGATGAAACAGGGCTGACATTGATTTCCTCGGTGCTTAAAAAGGGCGGCGTGTTGCTGTGTGGCAAGTGTGACAGCTGCTGCACGACTCGCCGGCGAAAAAGCGTGCACTGCCCCGCTGCTTATTCGGCGCCCTTCTCGGGTCTGCGGGTGCGCTCCGTTTTTCCAAGTCGTTTTATCCGTCGGTGACATGTTGTTGATGAGGGTCAAACCGCGCAGCTTTTCAGAAATTGCTGTCTTCTGAACTGAGTCATGCTGAAAAACACAAATGTGGATTTCTGTGGTTATTTCTGAAAACTCCACAGGGGTCTGAAATGCGGCACATCAGCTAAAAAAAATGGCTGATGGATTGATGTCATATAATGCATTCTGTTTATCTCTTGGTGTGATTTCAGCAGGGAATCGTCTGCTACACATCCACGCCGGCAATAATTATCGTCATCATTGCTCTGGTTTTACTTAATGCAGTTTTTTTTTTTTCATTTATACAGGAGAAATCTGCTTTGTTATCCACATAATGGATAACGTTTGTTCCGGCGCTTACACAACAGTTTTGACAAAAGACAAAACCCGATTAAAGTCGTATCAAAATTCCCTTCCTAAATCCTAGATCCAGCCAAATGTATCCGCCATTAAGTAAATCAATCAACCCTGAACCATTCGATCCTGTTTAAACCCTTTGAGCATAAATTTCAATGCACTGCCGTCGAGTGCAAATCATTTTTGAATGTTCACAGTAACTCTCCCCGGATGCGGCCCAAGCGGAATAGCAATTCTCTGATTGTACAGTAGATGCATTTTCCCTGCCAAAGACATCACTTTTACAAATGGCACGGATTTTCCAGGTCTTACGTCTGTCAAATGAGCATTTCCTTATCATTTATGTATCTGCCTCACAACTCCAAAAGTAAGTTTCAGAAAGGCGCTCTTCCGATGATATTTACTGGACGGCCATGTGATTATATAAACCTGTTTACTTTTGCCGAGTTTGTTTACCTCTTCAGCTCATCTCACGATGAAATCAGTGGGAAGAAGATGTCAGATCTGCTATATCTGCCGCTGGCTTTGCTTCTATTAAAGAATCCTATAAATGTAATGGAAATGAGAAAGCGGCGAGGAAGGAAAGTGAGGCGAGGCTGAATGGAGACGGATTTCTGTTTGTATGAATAAGATTGACTATGACATTCGGGAAGTTTCATAAGGTTTTCCGTTAAACTGAACATGCTGGTTGCCTCAGACACTTTACTCCGCTCACATATTCCCAGTTACCGAAATGGCAAGTGATAGGCAATAAATGAAAAGTCGTATATTCCTGGTAATAAAAGGTAATGTAGGAAACCTGTGTGCGTAACATCAGATTAAATTAAGTTTATATATCCAAGCAGGCTGAAGATGATGCAGACATAGTTGCATATATATAATATATTAGCCTCGTTATTTGTAGAGGGGGGGGTAGTTAAGCATTTACGATGAGTAAGGCGTTTAAAAGCTTTCTCCACAACTTGGTCACACGTGGGATATTTCGGCTTGATTTTAATAATCTAATATTTCAATTTGGAAGCCGCAGATAAAACTGAAATGGCGAGTGCTGAAGATGCAGTCGGCGTGTTTATTTTTAAGTCCCATGTTTCATATTGTCACCGCATGCTCGATATCGCATTTCTGTTTACATCCGAGACTAACCTGTTTCTCTTCTGCAAGCGAGTGTAGCGACGTTCAGTGAACAGTTTATTGCCGCACTATACCGCGTGCTGAAGTTGTGTACAGGAGGGGACACGTGGGAAAACATCTGCACATAACCTTAAAGCGCGTTTCTAATTGCAAATTATTCTGGTTTTTAATGACGATCATAGCGTAAGACATTCTCTGAAGTTTTAGTATTTTTATGCAAAAAAACATGTACCGTTTCTGTGGCAACCTCAAGTCATAGCCCCCCTCCAGAAGGAACTGGGAGGAAAGCGCCGCGAATCTCTCGCGAACGGCCTGCTGAAGGTCACGTTGCCCCATCGATGTTAAGCTAGTCAGTCACTTGTGTGCTGGTAATTGAATTAGCAGACCATCTGTTTTCACATGCTGAGTAAGCCTGAAAATCTACTAATTCTGATATAATTTCTGTGCTCCTGGCAGCTGTCTCTTTAATATTTGCGAGCAAATACTCCCAGCAGTGGCTTCCAATAAGGCAGGTGCTTGGAAGGACCGGCTTGTTTTTCCCTAATAGAGCAGCCCGATGGTGAGAGCATATATCTTACTTGAGAGAGGGAATAGGGGGGAGATTCAGCTCAGGTTGCCAAGCGACTGTCACCTGGGTTTGGTCACAGTAATAGCCGGCATGAGCAAAGAGCTTCGGTTCGCACCTAACTGCCGCAGACACCTCTGTACTCCGTACAGTTCGCCATGGTGACTCATTCCCCAGCTTACCTAAACCGGAGTGGTCCCATGGTCCATCTTCAGCAATTTTCTTTTGGCCTTCAGTGTTTTCCACCTCCTGCATGAATGTTGTTTCGCTTTACTACTCTTGGAAATATAATCTTTTCTTTCCTTGGCTCATTTTTTGGAGATTGCACGTTTCCTTTTGCTTCTTCATGCAGTCTTTTTGTTGTTCCTAAAAAAAAACAAACATCATAGTCAAAATGGTTCCCCGTTCGCACTAGACGGAGTGCAGCATTCCCTATGTAGCTGCCTGTTCACTATATATTATTCGCTGTATATTATATCGTTTAACCAGCGTCGAAATCAACGACTTTCCCAGACGATCCATGTTTTTGCTCCCCCTCAGCTCACTGAGAGCTGGAAGGGAGCACAAACCTGAACTGTCTGGCAGGGATCCCCAAGGATCAAGTTGGGATAGGCTGCGTTAGGAGAATTACCGTTTTGAAATTGACCATATGTGAGTGTGGCTTGCAATGGACTGGCATCCTACCCCTGCCTTGTGCCCTGGGCTTCCTCTGATAGACTCCAGGCTCACTGTAATCCTGCACTGGTGAAGCGGCATAGAAAAATGATGACTGGAATATGAGTATTTGTATTCTTAGGTATTGCACTACGCTTCACTATTTACCCCAGTGAATTGAAAAGGCAAGGTCAAGCAGTCTTTTTTGGTGGTTAGCGCCGTGCTCACTTAGGGTCCAGTTAAGCTGCTTGGTTCCTTCGCCGTGTGGTGCTTGGGGTGCCTGAACACCTGCTTCTTTTAGCCTGCCTTATTTAACGTGAACTTGTGCGTTTAATGTGAACCGAGGGCCCCGTTTTTAAACCTTTGAACACACGCACCTCAGAAAGTTTCTGCGCAGCCCTGCTCCGTTGTCCTGCCTCACTGCGGATCCTGATTAAGTAAGTGATCTGGGTCTCTGTCATCTGGCAAGTCACTCTACCGTCATTGTATAATCCGCAAAGAGAAATAATCTGTATAATCTGTAAAGAAAGGGAATCTGGGGTAGGAGACATAAATGTAATTGTTCAACAGAATTTCTGAGATGGGTAAGACCCCGACGCAGTAATTTGATGGTATTGTAAAGTGTATTTCGTAAATTTTATAATATGAATTGAATCATCGTCTTCGCTGTCCAAAGCCTTTTGCAAAATACATCGTAATCCATGGAATCTGTCTGCTCACTTCTGCTCCAATATCTCTGACATTCCTGCCAAAAAGTCCACGGAAGGGCCAGAGCGGAATTTCAACCTTCGGAATTTCCCGTGGACAAACCCCAGCTTAGTCTGCCTCCCCAGGTATTTCAGGTTCTGGGAGGTGCTCGTCGTCACGGCGACAGCCGTGGGCGCAATATTTTGCGGTGCTGTCTTTCCGCGGGTTTCCGTGTCTGGACTTGGCCGGAATCTGCAAGCACCTGCGCTTTTCTCAGCATCCTTTTGGCAACTCGATGCCCCCTCTCCCCCGCCTCGGCCTCACCGGCCCACAGCCCGCAACCGGTATGAATTTAGAAAAGGGCAGATAATGAACATAAGAGCCAATCCAAAAATCGAAATCACGCTCGCGATGACTAATTAGTGAATTTTCGACATAGTTGCACTTCAGCAAACGAGTTAATTTGAGACGAGAACGATCCGGGGGGGGGGGGGGCGGGGGGGGGGGGGGGGGGGGGGGGCGGGGGGGGGGGGGTGGGGGGGGGGGGGGGGGGGGGGGGGGGGGGCGGCGGGG
>JAODJX010000048.1:13864362-13902781 GCA_026776945.1 Isichthys henryi | reverse complement strand
CCCCCCCCCCCCCCCCCCCCCCCCCCCCCCCCCCCCCCCCCCCCCCCCCCCCCCCCACACAGCGTCCACGTCTGGGATTTATGAGTATTCCAGAGGCACAACTGGCAGGTAGGCTCTGGTGGGTGACGTGCCAGTTGGGGGGGGTGATCTTTCTCAATGTCAGACGACGCAGGACCTGCTGTCAGAGGGATCTGCCAACCGGGGGTCGGGGGGGCCAAACAGATTGAGAGAGCTGAGGGTGGCTTCTATACACACTTATCAAAATGATCTACTCCAGGGACACGCTCAGACTGCACCCGTGGAAAGGCTTCATTTTGTTAATGGAAGGAAGGTCTCCAAGAGTGTCATCATATACAAATATATAAGTACACAGTTATTGTTACTTCCTATCAAGGCATTTTCTTTATGGGAAAAGCGCTTAAGGAGCCTTCAGTGGCCTAAAGGCTTGGAAAGGGAGGGGTTGTGTTCTTCTCTGTCACTAACTGGACAGGGTGGGGCCACTGGAGCACAAGCCCCACCCCCCCGCTAAGCAGGTCCACTCACTCTCTCTTGTCTGCAGGAACGTGCATCAGAAGCCGTCCCTTGACTGCGTCCTCGGTCAGCTTCTTGTCCACGCCCACCAGAAGCTTCTGGGCCTTGGCGTCCACATCGCCGACATCCACGCCGCCCTCGTGGTGGAAGAGCACGTAGTCACCCTCACGGGCGGCATAGATGCAGATGTAGAATTCCTGCTCCTGAGGGACATGGCGGAGAGGCTGACATTATGACCCATTCTCAGTAAGGGAGCTTCTTATTCTGACTATGTGACTAATGACCAAAGACGTGATTCTTCAGCCTAGGGGTTCTCGACCTTTTCACTGGGACCAGTAAAACTTTTGATCTGATGGGGATGGGTGCTGGCATGTCAGGGGTCATTAAAAAAAAAAAAAAAGGTATAGCTTGAAAATATGTAGGCAATTTTAGGAAATTAACCACCCCCCCCAAAATCACCCCATGGCCTAGGAGAATACTGACCACAGACCAGTTGAGAACCCCTTTCTTTATCGATCCCAGTTTATATCCAGCACGAAACAAGTGAGGTCTTAACTATGCACAAAACCCCAGAACCGGAACAACACACACGCTTCTCAGAGGGCACCAACAGAGCAAGATAGCAGAGCATGGTCACCTGCTTATGCGCCACGAACGGCTCGATGAGGAAGTTCTTCAGGATCCCCTTTGCCTTTGCCACCTGAGGACACAAAACGAATGTTCATGTTCACGTTCGTTTATCTGGCGAATCCATTCCATTAGGACTATGTACAAACAAACGTCCATGGACCGATGGACACAGAGCATCGGCGTGGATGCTCATAGAATCAGAGAAAAACATCCCATCATACTTCACAGACTGGCAGTTGGAAAGTAAATCTTTAGGGCAGCGTTTCCCAATCCAGCCCTTGGGACAATCAACATTTTTGCTCCCTCCCAGGTCCCGGTGCAAAAATGTGAACTGTCTGGCAATGAGCTCAGAGGGAGCAAAAACATGAACTGACTGTGGCTCCCCATGAACCAGACGGGAAAACACTGCTTTGAGGGGAGGACAAAAAAAAGACGGGATGTCATCAGAAATCAGCTTGTGGATTCACAAACCTCATTAAGAGAGGAAGGAGGAGGATGGCAAAACCAACACCTGCAATGCGAGTGAGGGCCTAACATACCAGGCACAATAATCCACTTGTACGTTACTGCCTATTGGAATTAGAATTAACTTCATTGATCCCAGAGGGAAATTATAGTGCATACAGCAGTGAGCATGTACAGCAAAGGCAAACATTCCAATCCAAGACGATACATAGAGTACGGACATACAAAAATGCATACATCACACAAACAGAATCTTCAGAAAGAGGATAATATAAAATATTAATGGAATAAATAAATGTCAAGAGGGGGGGAAAAGTAATTAGTGGAGGGAATGTGACATGAGAGAATGTGGGAAGTGCTGGACTTCACTTTTGCAAGATGGATTGCTTCCTGACGCGTTACGGCTGAGGGCGAGTGGGTGGGGGCCTTGTGGTGTCTGACAGCAGCAGGCAGGAATGATTCCCAGTAACATTCTCCAGGACACCGTGGCAGAATGAGCTGGTGGATAAATGGCCTCTGGGATTAAGAGGCTCTAACTCCTACGTAAACATGACAGCGGCCATATTGAATATATAGTTTATGTCCATTCACTGTCTAATACGGTCAGTTTGGGAGGGGAGGGGGTCACCCCTTACTGGTCTGGTCACAGAGGAGAACAGTCCCCCTACTTCTGACTGCACATCCCTATTTTTTCGAAATTGAATATCAAGAAATTGAACTACAGTTCAGCCGTTTCACTGTGTCTTACCTGAACATATTTAATAGTAACTGTTTTTCCTTTTCATTTAATGACATTTTATTGGTCTCTCCTGGGGAAATTCTCTTTTTGCCTACCACCTCATGCTCTCCACAGGTACACAGACAGATATTAAGGTGACAGCAAGCTTGGCATTGACGGGCAGGGAGCTGGGCGTCAAAGGTCTTTCTCAAGGGCCCACGGACGTGACTGTTTCGCTGAGGCCGGAGCTCAGACCAGCGACCTTCTGATCAAAGGCACAGAGGACTAGCCCTCCAAGCCAAACACTGCCCCAAATGTGCCGCTTGAAATCCCTGCCTCACCACCAGACAGCAGGTGTACCTTCACAAAGGGACTGAACTCCCGGAACCTCTGAGGCAGTTTATGTCAGCAGGCAGACTGACACCCAGCCGGGAGCAGCAAGTTACTCTGGCGTCGCTGTGACAGAAGTGACTAGTGAGAAAGAGGTAAGAGAGCTAAAGGGAAAGAGGACAGGAAAGCGGAGAGTGGAAGGCAGGAGCACAAAGCAGAGGCATGTGCCTCCCTCACCGTCTCAAAGCACTCAGGGAAACAATGGTGGGCTATTCACAACCAAACTAATTCATGGGAGAGAAAGAGCTGGGGGGAGGAAATACGAACCAATACCACATGAGGAGAAAATGTTATGACAAACGACTCCATTTGATATTTACTGAAATCTAAACCACAACGTGCAGCCAGGGTGGGAGGGGTCAGGAAAAATGCTGGATCTGATTTATAGCTGGAAGGCCGAGGAGTCAGACAGGCACAATCTGAGAATTTATTCAGAAAATTAACATCGGGGGAGAAAGACAGCGTGCTTCTGAAGCTGCCCCTCGATTTAGGGAGACGTGCAGCGAAACCTTGGACTGACTGGCTTTTTTTAATGTTGGTAAGACATGTTGAAGCACATCTCTTTCACAGTATGTGGGAAGAAGGAGTTGAAGGTAATTACGGGCTTATGTTTGGGATATGGCAGCAAGAGATGAGCTGTTTCATCTGAGGTGTGACCACTTCAGCCAAAAAAAATGAATAAATAAAATGGAAAAGCCATGCATGACCCACCCACAAATATGGCCCGCCCATTTGGGCGGAGCACCCCAACTCACCGTGGTTTCCTTCATAAGCCAAGGTCTCAGCCAATCCTGTACGCCTTTCAAGTCCAGGTTGACACCCACCAGTCCCAGCTTTCCCCGCCTCTTGATCAGCTGATCAGGCTTTATCACCAGTCGCTGTGAGGCAGGATAACATGACTGCTGTCAGCCAATCGAGTCACGGCTAACATACAGGGACTTCTTAAGTAAGCTATCATGAAGCACACTATCAGATATTCAAAAGAAAACCAGAAAACAAACACAAAGAGGGAAAGGGATGAGCTCTGATACTGTACCCTGCGGCAAATATTCCATGTAAAAAGTGTATATTACAGCTCCCAGGGGTCACCTGGTTATTCATATGACTTCAGACTACTGATCATGAAACTACCAACTACTGCTCAGTAATCATGGGGATTTTAGCAGCTCTACTGAATAAATTATTAGGATAGCAAATTGCCATAAACCGTTGTTTAATTTCATTAATTAAATACAGAGGTGGATCGTTCAGGTCCAGGAAGTAAAAATCCAGATTCAAGATCCAAGATTCCATTTACATTCCACATGTTTCACCGAACCAGTTAAACAAGCTGATAATTAAAATCAGATGCATATCAGATATTAATGCATTCTCTGTGGTCAGGGCTCACTACTCGTACCTCTTAGTAATTGAGTATGAGAGAACGCCCTCACAAGGACCAATCACAGTCCACCATTCCCACAAAGCAGTGAACAGCATGGCACTAGCGAGTGGAATTTCTCAGGTTACAATCTGCGCTTGTGTTACAGGGAAGGTTTTCCGTATAACAAACACTTTATACTTCAGGGCAAAATTCCCTTCACATTCCATTCGAACCAGTTTTTTTAAAACAGTGCTCCAAAAAATAAAAACAAAAACATTAAGAGTGAATATACCATTAAAATATCTCAGACAATGAAGCCCTGCGCACTCAAATCACTCAGTACCAAACAGACAGAGTATAATAGGCAGAATTAAATGTCTTCCTTTAACATTTTTCTTGGCCTTTCGCAGCTCTGTATCACGTTCTTACAGTCCAAAAGCTCCCGTTCTTTGAAAGGTAAATGCAAAGTAGGAGGACTCGCAGCTTGCCAGAGATACCCCAGCCAGTTTACACCCTCCTATCTCATGTATGAACTTCCTGCATAAAACCCTGGGCAGAGTTCAGGCACAAACTACCTTCTGGCCTACAGCCCAACATCTACTGCTCAAGACAATCAAATTACTTTCCATTTAATCCTGGAATGCGGCCAGGAATCGGGGGACAGCGGCGACTGTCAAGGCTAATTGCCAGATAAATCCTCTTGGGTTTTGCATCGTCATGACTGGCTCCAACCAAATATCAAGATCTAGTCTAGTATCGTCTAGTATGTCTAGAGTCTAGTATCGTCAGAATGAGACAGAAGGAGACAAATTTTAATGGCATTATTAAAGAGTTCACTGAAGGACAATTGGAGAAATGTGTCATAGCTGAATTTTATTCTTGTTGTGTTAAAAGTAACAATGTCTTTGTTGCCGTATGGGAGTAAGCGGTTGCCTCACCTCAGTATGCAGCCACGGGTGCTCTTGGGCAAGCCGGTCCCAGTCGGTATCGGCTGTCACACTGGCATACTTGAAGCGGTTCTGGACGGTAGCCGAGGTGCAGATATACTTGTAGAGAAACTCCTTCCCCGTCTGTTCAGAGATGGCTTTGGCGGACATGGCCGTTCAGTCGACACTTGCCTGCAACCGAGGCGTGGAAGGACACCTTACTGGACCAAGCGGCACTTTGCACGTCACACTTTCCTCTGCCACGTTTGCGTACCTCTACAGTACTTAGTCATATGTCTACTTCGTCTTGTTTTGTGTTGTGTAATCCTGCTAGATGTTATACATCACTGACTGTATAGTGCGGATACAAATTCTTTTGTATTTATGTACAAAAGGCACATGAAGGATATTGAATCTTGAGGAGGAACTTAGGCACAGCAAAGTGGCCTCTATGCACCCCCACTGTCCGCCTGCCCCACTCTTGCCCCCAAAGCCCAATTTGTATCTAGTTAGAAGCTGAAACGTAATCCAGATCTGGACCTCCAGCATTTAGGCATGGTTCTCCTTCTGAACCTCTTGATTAATCAAGCTTGGGGAGGGGGGAGGGGGATAACCTGAGTGATAACCAATCAGAGCAAAGAAAAAAAAAAAAAAAAAGATAGGTAGGGAGAAGGACAATTCAGAAAAAAATACATATTCAGCAAAAAAAAGTGTGAGACACTTATGGGCATGTTGTAGAAAACTGTCAGGCAGCTGTGGTGAGTTCCAGACCCACAAAAACAATTAGGGGGAGGTGCACTATCACAGGGTACTTCAGCTCAGCTGGGGTGAGGCATCACGGCAGGAAAAGGCAGCTGCAAATGAATTTGGAGGCAAGAGAGGTCCAGCTATGAGGGCTGTCGACTCTGCACCCTCACTAACTTCTCAGGCCCCAGGATGCATCATTTCAGACCAAGTCCTGCCGCTATAAATTTAGCAAATACATTGTTCAGCTCTGAAACATGATTTTTCCCAGCAGAACATTTCCAATCTTTAATAAAAGGGAAGACTGGGCTTTTTGCACATTGTATGCCTTAACCAATTCTAATTTCATATTGCTTTATTTCTACCTGTAAGAGATAACATGGGACATTATAGGGAGGAAGGAATAGGAATTTTACTTTTGGACTGGAGTGAAGACATGTTGAATTATATAGTGGTGAAGCGATAGGATCACACCCCAGGACATTCATGCAACCCGCTTTGCAAAACCGCACTAAGAAATACAAACGAACCAGGACTGTCACGGGGAATCTTAACAAGAATCAAATGTCTGACTCCAAAGCAGGAAGAAGATGCAAGATTTAGAGCATCTCATGCAGCATGAAACAAGGCAACAGCTGTGTGCGGATGGGCGTATCTACATGGGTTGAGAAATCCTTATCATTCTCTGATCTGACACACTGCCAGCCGAGCGACACCGCACCCCGTTAATGATCAGGTTGCGCTGGTAAGTTTTTTCTCCCACTAACAACCTAAACACAGCGAAATGCAAGTAGTTTAAATGACACCAGACGCGGACACCTGCTGCCCGGTCGTTACCGGTGCGGTGGCAGATCAGGAACCGGCGGCGCACCGACACCGACCGGCGGTAAGCAGACCTTTGGACCCACGGACGAAGAATCGACACGCTTCCCCCCAATAAAACTTACGACGACTCTTGTCAAGTTGTTGTTTTTAAGCGCTTCTCGTTTTCATTTATTGTATTAAAAGATAGGGAAAGATAATCCATACACGTAAACAAGGCTCTCAACCTGCTTATCTATGAATATCAAATGAATATCAGTTCTCTTTCCAAGCCCGTTGGCCATTTCGTAACACAACAGTGAATCTTTCTCCTGTGTCATTGCCGATTTCTTCTTTACCTCCAATACACTCTCGATGGTCTAAAATTTCTACCGGTAACAGGGGGTGGGAGTGCTGTATTGCGTATTAAAAGACAAGATTCTACCCAGATCCCTTCATAAAGTGGCAAATAACGTGGGAGAAAGATTTTATGATTAAAAAACCAAACTGCACTATCAATACTGAGAGTATCGATACGATTGTAAAATATGACACAGAGCAACAACGTGTGTATTCTTATATATAGCCATTAATGTTTAGTGAACAATTGTCAATAAAGCATTGTGCTGTTAAACTTACTATCAGCATAGTGCCAAAAATCAGATATTTTTCGTTTAATGGCCCTCACAGATTCATATGTATTGACTGTCATGATGAAACTTCACTACTAAGTCCTTATCTGAAGAGCAAGAAAAGGAACGGATAGTTACTGGGTGACGTTAACCGCTAAGTTTATTACACAGACCTGTTCGATAAATTTATCTACGCGCCTGATAAACGAATGCATTGATAAAAAAAAAATGCAAGCTGATAAAGGATCAAGAGGTTATGACTTCAATCCGACTCCCGCAGACTGCGCGCCCGGCGATCCCTCTAACTTCAGGCGCAGCAGCCGGCGAGTTTACGGAGCGCCGCAAAACGTGCGAGCTTCTTGCCTTACCTTTGCTGCGCGAAAATGGCAGGAAGAAGCGATCCCGGTCCGCAGAGACCTGTCTCGCACGTCTTACTCGGATGTGCTCGGATGACGCTCCGGACGCGGCCGGCCGATGCTGATGCTGCCGATGCTGTGCCGCCGCCCCCCGCTTTCACGCCGACCGCGCTCTCGCTATCCGATTAGCTGACTTTCCTGCGCGCTGATTGGCTCAGGCCACCCGGCGGAGCGGACCGGCCCCGCTGATTGGAGGCGGAGACTATCGCACGTTCGCCGAAGTTTGACCGTTAATTTCGTCAGATCAGTGTGATTATAGGAATATATCACTGTACAATACACGTGAATATCAGAATATTGCAAATGAGTGAACGCATATTTGTGTATACGTACCTGTCACTTAGTGGCTTTGAAATATCAACCATAGCGGCGTGAATGAGTTACACTTTTGAACCCTATTCGTTTCACCTAATAACTTCCTAAGAGGCGCAATTCATCAGCTTATTTGCATAGAAAGTTAAACACAGGGATATAAACAATGTGACAGAGGAAAAGCCTGTGGACGCCCACATTTCAACTCAAAGGGTCACCATCTATGCCTAAGCATGACCAACGGGCAAAGCAAACTGCAGATTGGCAGTGCAGTGATTCCAGATGCCACAAGAGGGGGCCGTGCGCTATTACTGCATTCAGTGCAGGGTGCTGTGATCTCATTCTCACCATGGGTGTACCCAGTCACTGGCATACTAATTTCGATTTAGATTTAGACTAATTTAGATTTCACATCTACATTATAGAATCATATATATTCAAGGTTGTCAACTTTGGTCATTTGGCTGGCCTGAAGTTCTCAATTTGAGACAAGTCTGCAGCACACGCATTTACATGCATGTAAGTAACCTAAATAATCTGTAGGGTTTGCAAACTTCCCCAGTGCTTTGGATGTAGCCAATGTTGTGTATATAAATATATAATAAACCTCTCTATATATACACCTCTCTCTCTCTCTCTCTATATATATATATATATATATAAATAAAAAAAAACGCTGTATATCCGTAAATCAAAAACAGGGAGACTTGTCAGATGACACTCGTGCCTCAACCTCATCTATTCTTGAAACTCAGAGGACTGACCCCAACTTCCCCTCTTTGCTGTGGGAACCACCTAGATCTGCAGCGCAAACTCACATCAGTTGCACAACACAGTTAATTCTTTGTCAAACCCCCCCCCACCCAATCATTTGATAACCTTCTTTGATGTAGGATGTCACTTTCTCTGGGCCACTATACATACAAGAAGCTCTCCAACGGAGGATGTCATTCAGATACTACAAAAACAAGCTTCCTTTTGGGGGGAAAGCATAATGCGTGTATGTATATATAAGTAAAGTTAAGCAGTTTCCCCCACACATTAACCGAGGCTCAGATGAAATCTCGCACAAAATCCCAAAAGAACCCAAGGCCCAGAGCTCTGTGGTCCAGAGAGAATTAGCTTTAACCCCATTAATCCTACATTACATGATCAATTAAACCAATGGAAGACATCCCTTATCCTGCAGGGTTTCTATCCTACCTTATGAGTCACTATTTGAAGACCTGCCACATACCAGCACTCCAGCATCAGGGTTGCCTAACCCTGAACGAAAAAAAGACTGATTTTTCACTGATCCAAAACAAAGACAAAAAAAAGTAGGGCATTGGGACAATAAACTCATGACCAGCATATAAAGGTTTTGAACCTGGTGAGATTTTCCACTACACTCATACCTTGGCCTTTCATCAGTAAATGTAATTCTCATAAAATTCCACAACAATTCTTCTGTGTGAGCTACAGGCTGGCCAAGTCGGCAAGGCCCAACGGGGCAACTTGGGACAAAGACCGCTGGCAGACTTTTCTGTCTTTGCATCATCCAGCATGGCCTTGTGCAATGGTGGCCGTTTTGCAATAGTGCCGGGACAGGCAGTGTTAGTTTGGTCAGTGATGCCGCTCAGGAAATTGCAGTAGCAGGCAGAAGTGGGCGCGTTTGTGAAGTGGGCTGAGGTGCAAATTTGGAACGCGCACTTCCGGAAAGCTTGGCAGCCCCTAGGGGATCTGAATATACAGGGCGAATGAGATCCCTGAAATGACAGGAACCATAATTTAGAGACTGTAGGGTAATACACTGTTATGGGCAAGTACAGAAGCCTTACATATTAACTCCTTTCAGATCAAAACATTTTACATGCTTCTGGTAGAGAATTAGAGAGACAATATTTCAGTTGCATTATTTGGATTCATGTTCGCAGCTATTCAACCCAGGAGTATGATTAAATACCGCCACCTACAGGTCAAAAAGGTATTTTACAAACCCCGGGTTATGTTCTAGTCATCCATTCAAAATGCTCGTACAGGGTTTCAGTTAAAAGGAAAGACACAGATGCAAAAAGGCACCTTCTTATTTTAACCCAAGCAAACTTTATTAAGTGTAAAAAAATTTCAAAAAGGTGCAAAAATAGACCCCTCACTTGCTCTAGGAACTACGCTAGTACGGTTTCCAGCACTACAAACCTACACGCTATTCTAAACAGTCAATATACGGTGTTAAATGTCATTAAATGTGCAAAACGGAGATTAAACGCTTAAAATGGAGTTAGATTAACAATTCTGTCTATATGCAACTGGTAAGCAGGTCTGTAATCATCCTAACTGAGAAGTGCAGACTAAGAGAGTTCCTAAAGCGACATACATTTATCACCATACACTGATAACTGTTCAGCGTTCGTGCGTTGCTGTGTTCGACAAGTAATTTGCTGGAACAAAATCCTGCAAGAGTTTTCACAGTTTTAACACGTCACAAATCACACCCACAAACCTTTGGTCTATTCTCTATGAAGGAAAGAAGTACAATTGCTTAACCCTCACGTACACACTAATAACAGCCATCATAGAGACAATTTCCTTTCTAATTCACAAGTAGTTTAAAAAGAAGTGTGATATGGTTGGGTGGGGGGGGTTATACGTACCACTAAAAGAACCACCAGTACAGGATTCACTGACTTCACCCAGCATGCACATTGTAAGAGCAGGAACACCTTTTTCGGTCAGTTCATTTTGGGCATCAACCATTTTTAGTTAGTAGAAAATACAGCACACACCCAATAAAAGGCTAAAAGTATGCCTTAAACACTTAACACTTGGTGAAAGCAAGGGGCAGGGGGTTCTAGAGGAAGTCGTAAGCAGTAGTGGCGAAGGCTCTCGTTTTACACCCACGGCCGCTATCAAAATAAAAAGGCACCAAAAAGGACAAGCGGAACGCGGACGTGGTCACCCTCAAGGCTTTTGCTGACCTGTTGTTAAGTGCAGCCTTATAGGGCCACAGCGGAAGTGCAGCACATAACCGGATATGGTTTGGGGGGGCTTCAATGACCAGGCCCGAACCGAACGGACTGTAAAGCGGAGCCAGAACATTCACTGCCACAGCATTAAAGACTTGCTTGAGCCAGGGAATGTAGGAAAAGCAGATAGGTGGGTGGGGGGGAAGGTTGGGTGCAAGTAGGTTCTCAGAAGGCGTAAGGGTGGACTCATCCCAAGTGTTCCAACAGGAACCTGAAGAACTGATTAACGCTTTGCCCACAACAGAGACACTAGCGGAAGAGCTATCTAGGCACCCTGCCACCCGCTTCACATCACGGTGCACTTCAACTTCTTCTTCTTCTCACTCTCCTTCCCGCCATCCCCCTTCTTCGGCCCGTAGTAGCTGGAGAAGCAGGACTGGGCCCGGATCGGTTCCTTGAGGCTCAGCATCCACGCACCTTTGCCGTAGTAGGTGAGGGCGCCCAAGTCCAGGTCCTGGATCTTCTCACCCTCCTCGCCCTGCTTCTTTTGTGCGATTATCTCCAGCAGGTCCAGACCTGTCTGCACCGGCTCCACGCCCTCAGCGCAGCCCAACGTCACGTGGGCGCGGCTTCCGCGGGGCAGGTCCTCTTTTTCGGAATCTTCAGGCCAAAGCTGGAGCTGTGCTTCGGAGAGGGAGACCTGCGCTCCAGCCGTGCGGGGCGTGATGAACAGGGCCGTGAGCTCCAGCTCCGACGCCCGGCCGTAAGACTCGCGCACCTCCTGGGGCAGGAAACAGAAGTGTCAGGAGGGGTTTGTGAAAGGGCAACTGCAGATCGACAAGAAGAAATGCGAAGCGATCAAGCTCCGGGCCAGTTGTAAAAATCTTTGGCAGTGAAACCAAGATTCCTCCTGGCTGATGCCACATTCCGTCCCAGTTAAACACCCTCTCCGTTCTTGACATTTTCAGCCAGGCAGAAGCGATGCAAGACAACATGACAAGGTTTGAAAATCTAACATGCAGGCCATTAAAAACAGTGATTTCCTGACATGGTATATAGGAGTTACAAATGACTCAGGACAAAGTCTAAAAAGAAGCTGAGGGGAAGACACTGGTAATTCACCAATATTTTTTTTTTTTAAAACACCAGAGTCATTGGTAGATTTGTAAAAGGAAGCTAATGGCCAACCAGACCAGTGGAAATTTCCAATAAGGTCTGATGAAGTCATCCTTTTTTTTTTTTATAAACAAATGAATACATTCAAGGGCAACCGTAGTGCTTCCGGATCTGTTTTAAGACGCAGCTGCCAACGGTGGTTGGTTTCTGATTCACATGAACTGCCAAGACACTTCCTGTAGTAGGAAGGCATACATTTCTGCATAACCCTGGTAACTCCTCTACATTGCCCTTGGAGCCCTCACTGCAAAATAGAGGCCCAACATTCAACGATACCATCTACCACGATTATTCCATCTACCACAAACACTGGATATTTTGCTTGCTCACGGGTCTTTTGCTCACAGCCTGGCACAAACACTGGAAAGACGCTTCTGCTTTATGTCACTCCACGAGTTGCGGGCACAGCAAGCTTCGCGGTAGAGTTCAGCCCCACCTGTTTCTCCATGTACTCTTTGGCCCCTTGCTCTTTTCCAAAATCGCAAAACTTGGCGGTGCAGTGCAGTGCACCCTTATCGCTGAAATACTGCTCCAAATCAACTTCTTTCTCAGGGTCACCTGAAACTGCAAAACGGAAAGCCGGTTTAACAATATTCCCAGCAATCAGATAGAAGACAGACCTTGCTGATATGGACGTTTGGCACACTTCTTGTTGAAGGGCCACGCATAATCTTTAAATCGTTACTTACTGATGTGAATTTGGCAGAACATCGTCATCGTGGAATACTTACAGTCGCCAATGTGTTTCTTGAATGCATCCAGGTTGCCCAACATCTTCAGGAAATCACTAGCCATGCTCCTCAGCTTATCCTGATAGCTCGAGAACAGAAACCAGCCAAAAAAGAAGGGCACGGATGTCTCAGACATGGTGTTCACCATGGACTGCATCTGATTCTTGTCCAGTTTCCGGTGGGTTTTCCGGCACAGCTGCTCCACATTACGGTTCCAAGGAGTGCGGGGTTCAACGAAGGCGGCCAAGTACCGGTGCTCCTCCGCCAGTTCCTCCAGACGGGCCACTCGACTGTGGGTGTGGTTCGTATCATCTACCACCACCACCTCTTTCCCAGAGGTCAGGCATTCCACAATCGCTGCATCCATGGATTTAAACCCTTCCGCAAAAGTTGATGACTTCTCAGGCTTGATGCCATGATTATCAGCACAGATGATGGTGCAAAGGCCCTGGTAGGTGGTGCTAATAGAACTGGCCAGTTTGCTCTTTCCGCTCCCAGGTAAGCCCCTCACAATAAAGAGGGTTCGGGAGCTACGGACCAAAGCCATGGTGGCCTCATCTTCAAGGAAGGTGAAGGACAATGAACCTTCGGCGATCTCCGTAGCTTGTGCATCTTCTGACGCTTGCTTATCCTGGTTCTCCTCTTCCTTTGACTCCGCTTCCTCCTGCTTTCCTGTCTGGTTCTCCTGTTCCTTTGACTCTGCCTCCTCCTGCTTTCCTGTCTGGTTCTCCTCTTCCTTTGACTCCGCTTCCTCCTGCTTTCCTGTCTGGTTCGCCACTTCAGCTTCTGACTTTCCTGTCACTTTTGGTTCTGGTTGGGCATCTGGCTCTGGCTTCTCTATCTTGGTCTCCACCTTTTTATCCTGCTCATGGTCCACCGTCTTTTCCAGGATCTTGTCCACCTCTCCTTTGGGTGTGTTTTCTGGGGCTGGTTCTACAGTCTTGGCCACCTGGCCTTCTGGTCGAGCATTCTGCTCCTTCACTGGTTCTGTGGTCTCTTCTGGTTTCTTCTCAGGTACCGGCTCAGAGGTTTTCTCCGGCTCTGGGTCATTTGGCTCCGCAGACACAGGTTCTGGCTGCTGTTCTGGGTCCTGTTTGGTTGCTACAACCGGCTCTGACTGAGGCTCCTCCTGCTTCTGGACCTCCGCAGTAGAGTTGACCGTCTGGTCTAGTACGTCGTCTTGATTCTCCATTTTACACGCTTCAAAGTTGAGATGGAGCAGATCGTTTTAGTAAAGATTAAGCAGAATCTAAAATGAAACCCTTAGCAATTAACCCCTTAAAATAAAAGAACTGGTCTGAAACCCCACCCAAAATAGCTGCAATTTTTTCTGCTTCAACTACAGTTTCACTATGTACATTCCGTTTTATTAATATTTTAACGTAGAGAGGAGATAGTAAGCATGATGAACTTGGGACAACATTCATAAATCTGCACACCATTAGCAAGGCGACTGGCATTCTGTGGTGAAATCGTTAAAGTACAAAGCTACTGCACTGATACGACTTACCACCATTTCCCTTGGGTTCCCAAGACGTGTAACTTAATAAAAATCCATTCAGAAAAAAAACCCTTGTGAACAGCTAAATCCAAGCTAGATACAAATTAGTTATACATTTGCCACACACGACCTTATTTTATTACCCAGAAAAGAGCACTCATTAAACCAGTGACCTTTCATGGAAATACCCCTCGCTTCACGTTTGACAAATAGTTTCCCAATATATCTAAAAAACCCGTGAACCTTGCGCATTTTTATTTATTACAAGTGAGAACTTTTTAATTCGAATTTAAACAGAAAAAGGGGAAGGCACTAACAGCTATGAGAATCAGGCAGCTGCAGAGACACGTCCGTCCTTGGTTTGTAAAAGAGGCGATTTCGCCAAATTGCAATTTTAGAAAATGAAACCCAAAGCAAGCCAGTGCCACAGTGCCAAAAAAATGGCACCTAAAACCGATCAAATACCAGTTTTAAGTTTTATGAGCAGTCTTTACTGCTTCTAATAAACACATTTAATAGTGAACCGGTAGTTTTAGATACGACTCAAAATCAAGTATAATTATAAACAATAAATGCATCAAAAGGGAAAATGAAGTAGTGAATAGGGCGACTAGACACACAACGAGAGAAATTTGGAGGAACAATGAAACGGGGAGTGGCTGCCATCGTGGTGTAAGACAAAACAAAACAGCGTGATGTACTTATTAATATAAAGTCTAAACGGCGGATTTGCGTTCCAGCATTTGCGGACACGCCGTTTGTAAAGCGCACGGACGCGCAAATAAACGTCCACACGCAATTCACGCTTTCGCCCGATATGTTGAAAAGTTTTGCTGATGCGCTAAAAATCATAAAATCTGACGTTAAATTTCCTTACCGAGAGCGTTCGGGAACAAAAGTAATGCGGCCGAGGTGCGGTGGGGGCTCGCCGGCTTATGGCAGCGGCAGGCGGCGGACGGCTCCCAAAAGCCCGGTTGTAGGCGAGCTGGGGGGCGGCGTGTTGCTTCCTAAGAGGCCGACCTCAGGGTCTGAGCGATCAGGAAAAGAAGGACGGAAATCGGCGGCTCACTAGCAAAGCCCCAGCCTGCGCATCGCACAGACGGCAGACTCCCTCTCGGCGCGCCCTCGCTCGTCCTCCAATAAATACGCGACGCCCCCCCCACCCCCACTCCCCCTTTTTAAATCCACCTCTTACATATTTCACTTTCAATCGCGTTTATAAATTCCCAACTCTTCACTATGCTTGACGAGGTTGACATCAAATCGACAATTTTATTACAACTAAAACTGACCACACAAGAGTTAAGCTGCGTGGTCACACTTCATTTGCTCTTTCATTTGACAGGATGCACGGTACTAGTCTATACTTGCCACCATTTCTGTGTTTGCAATAACCCCCTTCATAACCGGAGGTAACCTTTGATCTACAGTTCAGTATACTATACCTACCTTTAGTAGTGTAGTCGAGTTCATACTAACGTTACTGTTTATTTTCTCTTTTAAAGTATAAGGACTACATCGATGTAAGACTAAATGCTTGTATATCAGACCGTCAATAGTCATAGAAGGTACTGACTGAGCCAAGAAAACAAAGTTCCACAAGGCTATCAAGTGGTGGTTTATAAGCAACGACAAAGGAATACGTGCACTGGGACCGTCTTTATTAGCAGTTGCTCGTGTCTCATTTTATGTCGGGTTTTATTATCCCAAAACCACACTTTTTTCTCCGTTTTTACTTAGGTCAGCATTTTCATCCAGTTCTCTAATGTTCTTCGGTAAGTGGCTTCATCTCCAACTCAGTTATGTGCTGTCGTACTTTACAGAGAGCCTGAGAAGAGAGACAATACAACCTGTGAGTGTTTTTTTAATTTTTAATTTTTTTTTTTACAATACAGCTTCAAACCATTTTGGCTTTATGATAGAAGTCCAGACCATGGCTTAAGGAATTAAGGAATAGAAAGGAAACAAGAGGCCGATAATGAGCCTTATTACCTTCTGAATTGCGTCTCTAGCTGGTTCATCTTGCAAGACGCTGGCTTGGAGAAGAGCTTCCTCAAAGTTGGCCACGCTAGACTCGTAATTACGCAGCTTCCCTTGATGGGGACCGTACAAAGAAAGAAATATTACTGCAAATAAATGGTAGCTGGGACCTTAAACAGCATCAGAATACGGCAACAAGTGGATAGATGACAAGGAGTAATTGGAAAAAAATAAATTGGAAACTTCATATAAAAAATAATAATCTGGCTTTTTACTGTTTCGCTGAAATAAACCGTTTGTATGTTCTGTGTCAGCGTCATAAGCAGGTTCCCCAGTGAAACATCGCAGTGGTAAATACCGCTAAACTGCAGTGCCAACGCTGAGGTCTGCAAACCCAGGCTGAAGCAAACAGTGAGCTGGGGAGTAGGGGTGGGGGTTAGGCCCTGCCAGTGGGGGGGCTTCGAGTCCATTCCAGGGCTCACCTTCCGACTGTGCCACCAGCACACTGGCGTTCAGCCGCCACTTCTGATCTCCGATGTCGTCTGCCGCGGCCAGTGAGCGCGAGCCGTAGTCCCGGGCCTCCGTGTACCGTTTTAGCTCCAGGTAACAGCGTCCGATCTCGTGGAAGAGCCACGCCCTCTCCAGAGCGCTATAAGCAAGAGGGATCTTCTCCTCCCAGCTACAGACACCAGAAAAACAAGAACTCTGAACGGCTATGAGGAGCAGCATATAGCTTATGCTGCAGGACTGGCTACAACGTTTCCCAGCCCAGTCCTCAGGGACCTGCAGACAGTCTATGTTTGTGCTCCCTCCCAGCTCCCGGTAGGGAGCAAAAATGTGGAATATCTGGCAGGAAGCAGGGAGGGAGCAAAAATTTGGACCGTCTGTTGGTCCCCTCAGGATCAGCCTGAGAAACACTGGGCTAGAATGCTCAGGTTCAAATCCCTGGTTAGAATGTACAGTTGTCCTCATTAAAAAAATGAAAGCTTATTCAGCACATATAGGCCCTATATATTTATTTTTTGCATTAATGGTTTTGCAAAAGGAAATGTGATCACCCTCGGGGGAGAAAACCTAACTGATCTTCCACTGCAATATGCAAATTGATTCAAGGTCTACTGGATAAAGTGAAAAGAGCTGCATCCATATTTAAGCAGAAGGTATACAAAAAAAATTGTTTTCTTACACCTGTATGGCTTGAGGAAACTTTCCAATCCGGGCATAGACTCGCCCAATGTTGTCCAGGGCTCTTGATTTTGCGTCCGTAAGATTTCTGCCAAAATCGGTATTGGAAAACATCAAAGTTGTTAAGAAATCTTTGATTCAGACAATATGCATTTTTACTTTGCAGTCTAAAACATCAATGCAAAACTCTTTCGACCATTGAGCACCTTTAGAAGATATATATTATATGTATCTATCCAGGTCTGAGATAAATAGGGATTTTTAAGCATTTATAAAAAATTACTGTTTTTTCATCTAAATGTTTACCCGTCTCTGGCCAGCTCCAGGTCTTTCTGGTGACTGTCCAGTGCCCTTTTTATTTCACCCATATCAAACAAGGCATTGCCGATGCAGCTGTGCAAGTTACCCAACACTTCCACCTTATTGGGCACCGTCCCTTCTGACCAGTTCTGCACTGTCTTAAGGACCTCACGAGCCTTCTTCAGGCTGCCCTTTGCATTGCCTGATGACAGGGCTGGAAAAAATACAATCAAAGCTGGAATATCACTGCCCTAAATCCATTTTCTTTTATTATGCTTTAGATATATAAACAGGTGATGCAATAACTGGACAAGTATTGTAAATCCTCTCCTTTAAAATGACCTGATTTTATGCACTAAAATCAAGCATTGTGGAAGATCCATTCATATTCTCACCTGCATCGATCTCCTCAAGGTTCCTCAAAACATAGCTGGCAGTGTTCGAAGCCGAGCACACCTGGGTTCTGGTCCACTTCTGCTGCATAAGCTTGCGGTCCCGCTCCCGGGCGTATATGGGTTTCTGCTGACGCCAGAACTCTGTGCGCGTGTCCAGGTAGGTGAGACAGCCGACAATAAGGTCCTGGAGCTTCTCTCCATTCCGCATTCTGTCTTTGACCAGATCTGCAGGGCATGTGGCATCTTTCTCAGGTAGACCAAGTCTTTAAACTTTTTGGCAAAGTCCCCCAAGATTAAACTGCTTGACAAGTACACTTATTTTTCAGAACACAAAGAATGACAGCAACTTGCGGTGGTGCAGAATTTCTGTTAGGTGACTTGTCAAAACCTGGTTTACAGTCAAAATAAATGACTGGACAATCTAAAAAAAATCTAAGGTTAATATTTAGTTTAAAATCCAGACTGTAGTTGGCATTTTACAGTGATCCACACTCTTCCATGCTAGACCCATTCCCGCTGAGTATGTAGGAATAAGACCTATCACCTTCATCTTTCAGCAGCTTCTCCAGGTACTCCTTATCACTGTGGAGCTCCCCCAGCAGCTGCCTAGAGATCTTCTCACTCTTGGGGTCTTTTCGGCTCAGCCGTTGCTCTTTCTTTGGGGGTAGGATTGATCCTTTCAGCTTCCCCTTTTTACCCTGCTGAGGTCCAGATATCCCGCTGAAGAGGGGACCTACAATGGCGACCCACAGGACTCTACAGAATGCTGTAGAAACTCACCTCAGCTGGTTTATGGAACACGGACAGATCTCCTTTATTCTCGAGTTTTACTGATGAAGGGCCTAAGAGGAATGGAGTCGTGTTATTAGAAAATTATGGGAGCCCTGTCAAAGCTTCTGATGCACAAGACATATAAATACGCATGAACATGGAACTTTGAGAATAGAGTAGAAATAATAAAACACTAGATGTACTACCTTTTAGAAAAAATAAATCACCCTACAACATGTACTGCTTTCACAAGTTTGAAAAAAGAGGAACTTAGCAGAAACTAAAGATTCTACAACCATATAAACTGTGTTACAGAAGAAACGTACCTTTATCAAGGGTACAAAGAAGAAATAATATGCTGTACTTACTACCAATTGAATTGACAATGGCCTCCTGAGCCTTCTGTATCCCCAGGCGGAACTGTTGGAGCCCTGGGCGCAGTCTGTTTCCGCGATGGTAGAACACTAGAGCAAATTCAAAGTCCCCCAGAGTGTACAGCGCCTCTGCTTTCTGATAGAGACCCTGGGGTTTTTGTGAATGATCAAAATCAAAACAGAGTTAAACTATTTAGTTGACTGTAAGCTCTTTGTGTCGTAAGTTAAATTTGCACAAACGTAAACCTGAAAAACAAGTTATTAAATTAATTAAAAGGTCTTGATATGTACTATTTCCACCACATCTGTCAGGAAAACAACAGAAAAATGCATAAACCTTAAAAAATTCTTTATCTTCTTTGAGAGATGCTTCGGCATCCTGCAGTGCATTTTCAGAATCCCCCATCTTCACGTAGCACTTAGATCGGGCCACCAAACAGTTCTTCTCATTTGGCTGCAGTGTCAATGCCTGAAAATGCATCATACGTGTTTGGGAACCAGCAACATATGAATCACATTGTACTAATGATGCCGGGGCTGCATAGCTGCAGCGTTCATTTGGAATTCTGCTGTGACCATTTCATTAAAATACTCAATTTAGCAACAGTACAGTGCAAACTGTATAATTTGTTTGGCCCGCAATTGCATTTTGTGTTGCAATTCAGCTCGATGATAAAATAACTGAGAATGAATGCAAGGTTCAATAAAATAACCAAGTCTTGGTTAATTATTGCCAGACTGCTTTAACTGTACTCCGACCATGCAAATGGAGAAGTTCCCAATGCACCATGAATGAACGCAGGCTGCAGCCATATCAGCAGGTCTTGTAGATCAGATAATCAAGACAGAAATAATCAGGCGTCCAGCCCTGCAGGTTTGGGAACGGAATCATTTCAAGTCTGGCATGTACATGCAGCTTCTGTGAATGTTGTTATACTTGAGGAAAAAGAGCAGCCCTGTTGCAATTATAACCGTACGTTTAGCTGGCTGCACAGCAGAAAACATGAAGCATTTCAGTTCATGTTATCTCCCCTTTAGACATGTGCGGAAGATCAGGAACATTTGCCTCTATGTACATCTAGACTGTTGTCAATCATAACTTCTCCACAGCGATTGCTAATGAAGAGCTATCCTTCAGTCTATGGTATTGTGTTGCTATCTGTAGGGACCGGCATCATGTGAGCTTGTTACACTACCCTGGTTCCACTTCCTCCATAACCGCTTATTTCTTTTCTTTTCTGCCTCCAGCGGTGTAGAGGTTTGTCCAGTTCTTTCTGCTTGCATGGCTCAAATTTGTTTCCTTAGAGCAGCGTTTCCCAATCTGGTCCTCAGGGACCTGCAGACGGTCCACATTTTCACTGCCTACAAGGAGCTGGGAGAGACTAAAAATGTGGACTGTCTGTGGGTCCCTGCGGACTGAGTTGGGAAACCCTGCTTTAGAGAATGGTAAATGGACTGCATTTATATAGCGCTTTTTCCAAAGCGCTTTACATGTTATGCCTCACATTCACCCATTGGTGGCGGAGGCTGCCATGCAAGGCGCCAACCTGCTCACCGGGAGCAATTTGAGGTTCAGTGTCTTGCTCAAGGACACTTTGATGGGGTCAGGAGGAACCGGGGCTCAAACCTGCAACCCTCCGGTTGCTGAACAATAGCACTACCTCCTGCGCCACCATCTTCCCCTATGCAAAAGAACTGTGCTCTTCTTCTTCAGTATAAAGCACAGTTACTGTCTGAATATGTGTGTATAGAACTCTGCTCTGCCGAGAACTGGCATGACATCTAGGGTGGAACCGGTCTTAAGATCGCTGTATCACTTTTTAATTTCACTTTAAATTTTGCAATCTGTTTATTAGAAATCTTACTCATACTATCGATTTCAACTTCTCAAACAGGGCAACAGACATGTCCAAAATGCCCTCTGAAGGTCATTCTATCAACTACGAAATATTTATTTTTAGATTAGACATTACCTGCCCGTTTATCAGTTGGGTGTTGAAAATGAGTACACATGTTTGTTAAAATAAGATCAGACTGTTTCAGTGCAATTCTGGTTGAATGGATTAGTGGTAAACTGCAAGTGTTGCCAATACCACTCACCAAGATATTTAACCATATTAGCTTTGAGATGGTCATGCTGCATGGGTCACTTTTTTCATATTGACCGCAAGTAACTGCTGCTGACGACCTTGCCCTCGCTCACCTAGCGGTATCTACAACCTTCTGATTCACTGCCTGCCAAGCTGATAGGGTTTGCAGCACTGCGCATGATCGGCAGCGCCAGTTAGAGAGGTCTGCTGGCAGTGAACATACTGCTGGCGCCGGATGATCGAAGCTACCCGAAGTTATTTGACTAACAGACACCTCAGACAAACATCTATCTGCTCAGAATTTATCCATCATAATGAAAACCGCAGGTATATCATTCTCATACCCGCCGTTAGTTAAATAACGTATCTATTTTTTCTATGGTCAATAAAGTGCACCAACCTACAGACCTACAAAATCGGAATCCGTGGTTAGTATGTCAGTGAACAATAAATTGTTATTCAGAGTTGGTTAGTTATTTGTATTTAAATACTAAATAAAATGCATTCTACATTTGCACATCTTCTTAAAAACACGGAATGAAATGCGCAAATTTGGAAGGATTTTATCTGTAAAGCTAAATCATCCAAACGCACCTATACAGTGTAACAATGTCCTGCAAAAATGTTTTATACGTCTCCACCCGCTATAATAACCATTTGCGAAGTAAACTCATACATATAAATGAATAAATTATATTTACATCTAGAGATTAAACAGATGATATATACAGCTGATATAAGGAAACATTCTGGTCTATCACAAACTAATTCTTTATAAAGGACTGTCAATCTGACGTATAGCTAAATTCTAACAATTATAACACGTGACGTGAACACCATATACATTTATTTTACCGTAGTGTAACTTTCAATGGCTTTCAGGTATTCGCCTTTATGAAAAAGCTGGTCTCCTTCGGCCATATAAGTGGTAAACGTGCTCTTGGGTGCTTGATCTTTTTCGGTATCTGACATTATACTAGTTTTTCTTTTCTATCATCGGCCAGTGTCCACCTTTTAAAACCGCATCTATCACAATCCGCGCTGTTTATTTTGCTCGGCCTCATATTGCCGTATCCTAGCAACCGACCTAACGCACAGTGATCATTCTCGCTTCCTGTAGGACCACGTGACTTTGACGTATCCACAGCGACACACTGCACGTTGCGCAATGACGCTATTGTTACCCGGTGAACGTCAGTTTAACCCTTTGTGGAAGAGCATGCCTAAATATATATCTCGTTCTACTGTAATAATGTATAAAATTACATGAAGTACACGAACTGTGAATTCAAACCAGCCAGTACAATTATTATACATAGTTAACACTAGAGAATATTTAATATACTGTAACATACAGATTAAAGGTATCTTGTATTATAATGTATCAGCGTTGATTGACTCATTACAATGCCACCTGTCAACAGTGCCATTTTATAGATAGATAGATAGATAGAGGCAAAAGACAGTCAGTTCTTGAAGTTGATGTGCTGGAAACAGGAACAGGAAAAATGAGCAAACGTAAGGATCAAATTGCGATGGCTAGATGACTGGGTCAGAGTATCTCCAGGACAGCAGGTCATGTGGGGTGTTCCATACAGCTGCAGACCAGTCAGAGTTTCCATGCTGACCTCTGTCCACCACTGAACGGTCTACAATGGGTATATAAACATCAGAACTGAACCATGGAGCAATGGAAGAATGTGGCCTGTACTGATGTCATATTTCTAATACCTTATGTGTGTCATTTACCTGGAGTAGAGGTGGCACCATGAGGTATTATGGGTAGAAGGCATGCTGGCAGGAGCAGTATGATGCTCTGGGCAATGTTCTGTTAGGAAACCTTGGGTCCTGGCATTCATGTGGATGTTACTTTGATACGTACCACCTTCTTAAACATCGCTGCAGAACAACTGCATCCCTTCATGGCATCACATTCCCCGATGGCAGTGGCCTCTTTCAGCGGTATAATGTGCCCTGCCACCCTGAAAGAATTGTTCAGAGTTCGAGTTGTTGACTTGGCCTCCAAATTCCCCAGATCTCAAGCTAATGCAGCATCTGTGTGATGTGCTGGACAGGCAAGTCTGATCCATGGAGGTCCCACCTCCTAGCTTATAGGACTTAAAGAATCTGTTGCCGATGTCTTAGTGCCAGATTCCACAAGACACCGTCAGAGATCTTGTGGAGTCCATGTCTCAACAGGCCAGAGCTGTTATGGCGACACAAGAGAACCCACACAATATGAAGCAGGTAGTTTCAATGTTACAGTATATCTGATTGGTGTAAATGGAAAAGGGTTTGCTGTTCCTTTGTTTTTTGGAAAAAAAGGAGGAAATGAAAATCATTTACACAGCACTCACATATTTCATAATGCTAACATTAAGTAGAAATTTGTGTGAAGCTGTCATCTGAATGACTTGTTTTTGGAATAAAAATTAAATCATGCAGGAAACAGTTCTGATATTCCCTTTTCATTGCGTAGAACTCTAGATGGTGCAAAAGTTTGTTGATTATGAATATCAAATACAAGCATGAGAATAGGAACATATTACATGGATTAGAGTTAAAATGTATAATCCAGTACTTTTGGCAATAAGCTTCAAGTTGGCCGTCTTACACAGCATACAACTAGTCATTAACCCTAATCCTATACGTCTCAGTGTGGGTGAAGACGGTAATCAAACATTTTGAGAGCAGTCACTACATTATTTCAAGTTACCTAATGAAATAAATTAAAAATTAAACCAGAATGACACACTAGCCTCATACCTTTCAAGTTTAGGGTCCTTGAAAATGAACGAAAGGATTTTCTTTCATCCTCTGATTTTCAAGTAAGCCAACGGTCATTTTTTAACTACTGACATTTCCCTGTGTACACCCAGGAAACTGTAAATAAATGAACACTGACACACACACTGTTGTACATTTATAACAATGACAATGTTACATGAAGTGAAATGACTTAAGTAATCATACTGATTCAAGATCAATAAATACTTCCTACTTATCTTTAATTACAACCATAATGTATACACAACACATAGGACAATATATACATGTATCTTATGCCCTTTGCTTGACTAAATTCTTTTTATATCTAGTCATCACTTCACTGTAGTCCATACACTACAAAGGAATGTGGTACGGGTACATTTTTAAATGTGCTGGATTCTTCTTCATCGGGCCGTACCACTGTGCAAGTGATCCGACAAGGAGCATTTCTACTGGCCTAGTCATTGCATTGCTAACGTCGCTTAATGCTAAGCTCCCTTTGACAGTCACACTTTTACTGATGACTGCTTCAGCTGTGACCTTTCAGCACTGTCACTTATATAGACAATACCTCTATGGCCACTATTAAAAGAAGTGTAGGAATACCTGGTCAGGGGCGAACATGACCGAAAAACACTAAGGGCGATTACAGATAGGGGGGAGGAAGAAAAAAAAAAAAGGAAAAATCAATCTTGATTTTAATATTTAGAAGACAATCCATGGATCAAGACTGTCATGTATGCATTTCCTTTGGCTACCAGTGTATAATACATCATTGAAAGTTACTCAGGAATAATCCATCCATGCATCCATTTTCCAAACCGCTTATCCTACTGGGTCACGGGGGGTCCGGAGCCTATCCCGGCAGCAATGGGCACGAGGCAGGGAACAACCCAGGATGGAGGGCCAGCCCATCACAGGGCACACTCACACACCAGTCACTCTCACGGGCACACCTACGGGCGATTTAGTAACTCCAATTAGCCTCAGCATGTTTTTGGACTGTGGGGGGGAAACCAGAGCACCCGGAGGAAACCCCACGACGACATGGGGAGAACATGCAAACGCCACACACGTGACCCAGGCGCACAACTGACTTGATTAACCTTTAATAAACCATAAGCTGGCCGTGGATTTTAGATGTTGCATTATAAAACAGGAAATTAGTGCTGAGTGCAGAACTACATACAAGTGCATGAATTTTGGTTTGTTTTCATACAACTATTTCAGTATAAATAGAAGGAATGCATACAATGCACTGAAGTTTTCCCATAATGCCTGTCACCTCGACAGGTACAAAAGTCATGCGAGTATAACTATCATAACTGGTTTGAGTTGCACAGGTATGAATTATTACACATCTTTCTGATGGCCACTTGGAAGTACTCTTGCGTTTCTAGAAAGAACTGTGGAGACATGGAGGAAAAAAAAAAAACTCTCACTCCTACATTTAATTGTTTTCCATTCTTGTGGAGCCAGAGGAATGCATTAAACGTGCCGTCAGTTGAGCAAGATGTTTCAACGGTAAGCTGCATGTGTCATAAGGCACAAAGTCACTGAAGATAAAAATAACCAAGAGGGACTCATAATGCGAGTCAAACCAAGCGAGAAACAAGAGGGACATAATAAATATCTTTGTTCAGTATCAGAAACACAAGACAATGGCCATCACAAAGAAATAAAATGACAATCTGCTTGAAAAAGGAGAACACAGGGCAGTTATGTTTATTTACATAATTGTTTTTAAAGCAGGCCGCAGAGAAACTGTCACTTTGCATTTGTGTAAGGGTACTCCAGTGGGGGGGGGGTACATTCCTCATACTCCGAAAAAGAGTATTTTTCAACCCGGTAGGGGGACCCCCACACAGTCTACGTTTTTGTCCCTCCCAGCTACCGGAAGCAAAAATGTGATCTATCTGGCAGGAAGCCAGGAGGGAGCAAAAACGTGGACCATCAGGAGGTTCCCGAGGACCGGGCTGAGAAACACTGCCCTAAAACATCTTCAAACAAACAAGCCCCTAGGTGCTCCCTTGAAGTACTGTAAGTACCTTAAACATAAAAAACTACAAAGACAACAGTTTATATACCAGTAAAATTTACAATGCAGCGATGGAAGGATGGCGACATTAAACGCTGACCTGCAGTGACACTGAGACATGACAGAGGGCCGTATTCCACCCTCCCACCGCCTCGTGCTCCTCCAATAGCGTTGTTCTACATGCTGGACTGCTAGCGATATTCTATTCACTGAGACTGTACATTTATCCAAGGGCATGTTGCTGAATTCACAAGGCATTCACAGGGCAAACACGTGGTAGCCATTACAGTCTCCAGGATTTATTCCACATTATGCTCCGCCCCTCCCTCACCCCATATTAAAATCGAGACACTGTCTAGTCTCGGATACATTCAGCCTCCAATGACATTTCTTCCTGGCTCATATGACAGCAAAGGACATGCTTCTGTTAATATGCTCTTGGGTAGCAAATGAAGAGTATTGACTCAACCAACTTTGTACATGGTAAATTCTTTACTCTCCACCTCGAGGTGTGAAAACTTACTGGCTCTGCAAGAACCCTAACTTCCTTTCTGCCTACTGTGAGTCCGTTACAGAAGGCTAGACTTCTGTTTCCACATTTTCTTGCAAAATATGAATGGCTAGATTTTACATATCCAAAGCAGATGTGTCAAAGCTTCCCAACCGTTGTAGAATGATGTTTAAGGTACGAATCTGAAGACCCAAACATTTTGTTTCTTTTGTTTTTTTTTTTCTCCCTGAAGAATTTCAAAACTAATGTCTTTTGTAGTGTGATGTATTTGCAATTTGTCTTCAAGTGAAAGCATTCCATAAGTACAGTATACACAGCATCCGACTTACAAAACTCAAGAACATGACTGAGGCGGCAGGACAAGTCCATGTGAATGAAGTCCACAGCGAGGCTACGGTATGCACATGACGGAGACTTTAGCCAAACTGAAAAAAGAAATTGCCAGGTCCAGATGCTGGGGGAAAGAAACAGAATACATTAAGAAGAAAACCAATCAAATTTGTACAACTGAAATCCAACAGTGTTCAGGTAGGATTTCCAAAGCACAGAAATTACCTTCGAAACTGAAGCCGCCAGGCCCCCCAAAGAACGCTTTGAAGATGTTATTGGCATCAAAATCTGAAAGTTGAGATCGCAGCAATTTGCCAATGTTAAAGTTTCTCAATGGAAGCAATCCAGGGGATAATTCCGGAACAACTGGTAACTTGCGTGTATTCCTCATAACACAGGAACGAACATGACTTTGTAATCAGTTTAAAAATCAGAACAGATTAATTCTGATAGCAAAAAGACATTCTGTGATAGACATTTATCTCGGAGTGGAAACAGGTGGTAAGGTACTGATTACTATGCACATTAACTAGTTCCGGGGTTGACTGAAAACGTGACCTAATACATGAGCAGTAATTTGTGCTTAGAAATGCTACCGTTTTAGGTAAGGTACCTCTGGAGTTCCATCTTATCTCAGTCGACTACGTGCAACTTTCAGCCCCACTCAGCCATGGAAAAACATGGCAAAGCAGAAGAGACTCACCTCCCATATCCATGCCATCCTCTTCTAGGTCATGGCCGCTGTCGTATCGAGATTTCTTCTTGGGGTCAGAAAGCACGGAGAAGGCCTCGCCCACCTCCTTGAACTTCTTTTCTTCTTCTTTCTGAACCTCTGGACTGGCTGAACTGTGGCGATCTAAGTGGGGGGGGGGTTGAGAGATGTCCGTTATTGGCCTCGATCCAATACAGCTCTCCACAAACATTGACATAACCCGTAAAATCTGAGGAATAAGATGTTTTAAGGAGGCTACAAGGACAGGTGGAAGTAAATTGCATCATATAGGCTGTTTTCCAACCCGGTCCTCAGGGACCCCCAGCCGGTCCACATTTTTGCTCCCTCCCACCTCCACATTTTGGTAGGGAGCTGGGAAGGAGCAAAAAAGGGGACCGGCTGGGGGTTCCTGAGGACCGGGCTGGGAAACACTGATACAAGCAAAGTCAGCTAATGTGGGACAGTACCAGGGTGATGCATGAGGGCCCGCTTGCGGTACGCCTTCTTGATCTCCTCATCGGTGGCGTTCTTGTCCACTCCGAGCACTTTATAGTAATCTTTCCGTTTGCTCTTCTTCAGCTCCAGCTGTGCATTCTTCAGGAGGTTCTTATGCTCTGCAGGATAGTTCCAACACCCCCAATTCACTACCAGACAACTTACCAACAAACAGACCCCACCTTTAAATAAACTGACTTCGTATGACAAGGTCTACCACCTACATTCCAGTGGTCACAATAACAGCAATTTCTTTTTAATAAAGTTAAAATAGCATCGATTGTCATTTTAAAATCAGTTTAGCCTGTTGTTCTAAAAGTCAGTGGCTTATGGATTTTCTTAGTGGAGCGCCACCAAATGCAAGAGGCATCTTATACTCCAGTGGGTTTTCCAAATCTGCAGTTTATTTTGTCACGTTGACTTTTAGCGTCTTGCCGGTAACCAGGGCCATATCCACGCTGAGAAAACACCGAGTAATCAAACATTGTATTGGTATGAATCGCCACAAAACAAAGAAGATGTTTAAGATTACTTTTTGATAAAAAAAATAATAATAATTGAAAAAGCTCTGGCGTGACTTTACTAAAAACCACTGTTAAAGAGTAAGGAAAATGGTAAATATGTCAAGGTGAGTCAAAAGAAGGACAACACAGTAAAATGTGCTCAACAATCAAAGGAGTGCTACATGCCGGACAGAGAGGTGGATCTTCACCAGTACGTAAAGTTTGCAGCCGTTAAGCTTGTCGGAATGGGTACAGGTCTGCTGAGGGAAACCTATAAACAGGAGCTAATGCCTGAATTTTTGAAAATGATCAAGGTGGAATTGTTACCTTCTTATTTTGATCAACCGGCATGACAAGAAATTGCTCTTTTTATTTCATATACACAAAAAAAAAACCCACATTTGAGTCCAAATTCCCGCAGGTCCTTCTCCAGTAACGTGCACTTCAGATAAACTGATGACCTGAACATTCCATGCGGTGCAATAACATGCCTGCACACATCCTGGTTACCCAGCCAGAACTTCTCCTGCCCTATGATTAACGTCAGGTGGAAAAGGCAAGGAGCGCGCTCGTACACCTGTACGACTCTTCATTCTGCCTAGAAAAATGTTAGATCAAACATTCACAGAAGCTCTGAAGAATTTAATCACACACTCTAATCGCAGCCAAAAATCTCACACTGGAATCATGGCGTAATATGCAGGTATTTAAAAAGCGTGGTCTACCTTTCGTCTTCTCCGTCTGATACACCTTTTCGTAATCTCGGACGGCCTCCTCATACATCTCTGTATCCATGTAGCTGCATATGAAAGGACAAAGTGCAGAGTGTGTCACCCACATTAAGCTGAATGGACTATATAGAAATAAAATGGGTCAATTACAGGCAAAGGAAACAAGATTTCATAACAGGAAGCATAAGATCCATCACTGATAAAGAACACGACTGGAGAAATGTTGTAAAATGGACAAGTAGCACACACACACAATATAAAATAAAAAAAAAAAAAACTCATTAACTGACCATTGTGCCCTCCGTAAATAGGCCTTAATGTATGTCTCGTCCAGCTTGATGGCCTTTGTGCAGTCTTCAATCGCCTGCTCCAGTTTTTTTAGCTGCGGAAAACGGGAACGGAAAGTTAGGAGGAACAGGATCCTCTGAGAGGCCAGTGACCGCGCAGGACAGAGACGACCCAGTTCTGAGAGTCCTAGAAAACGTTCAGCCCGCAGGCACTCGCTATTCAAGTACCAGGGAAACACAGGCGCTGAAAATACAGAGACAAAGGTATGTAGCCTATTATTAAATCTAAAAACGATGGAAGAGGCAGAGTAGCAGAACAGAGTGTAAAACCGATTGACCCTACTATCCTACTATGTCATGGTATTTCTGCGACTGTGTCACGACACATTGGGGAGGGGGATATTATCCCCCAAGACATTAATTCTCACCTTAGAACCCACTGTTGCCCTGTTGCAGTACAGCTTGGCATTGGTTTTGATGTTGTTTGGGTCTATTGTGAGCGCTTCTGTGTATAGGTCATAGGCACCCTCATAATTCCCCTCCTTGAAGGCTCTGTTCCCTTCCTCTTTCTTGGCTTTGAGGGCTTTGGCATTCTGAGGACAAGATGTTAAAGTCCTTGAGAAGCTTTCACTAATATTACTGAATTTAAATGTGGCAAAGATATCACTCCATGAGAATCGGCACGGATTAAAACATAAGAGAAAAGCAGTACTGGAATTAGACAGTCTCATGTTTCATACAATGAAAAGTTGCACGGTTTGTTGCCACACTGATAAATCATCAGTTAACCCCAAACCACTCACATCCCCCCAAAGGAAAGAAACACAAAAAACAATCAACCAATAAGGGACATGGCAGTGGTGAGGGTTGGTGTGTATTTTGAAGAAGAGAAAGGAAGAGGTCAGGTCCTTAAAAATGTGCTGCTGATATAGTTAACACCTCAAGAGCACCAAAGGAAAGCAGGCGGACTCACTCTGCAGGCGATGCGGGCCTTCTCGTGGTCAGGGGCCATGCGCAGTGCCTGCATGAAGAACTGCACGGCCTTGTCGATGCAGTCCTCGTAATACAGGCAGAGGCCGCGAACGTACAGGGCGTCGCCGTTCGTCGAGTCCATCCGCAAAATGTCACTGCAAAGGACAACACAGCGCGCACTCGGAATGAGGATTTGACCGGACGACGCGGGGGATGCATTCTGCAATCACGAGGTGAAAACTTGGGGACACTGCAGCCCCGTTTCAGGAATCTCTGCACTCTGCCCGTGCATGAATGTGATCATGACTGCAGTTCTAACCCTGACACACTGTGAGAAAGCCATCTCATAGTCGTTTCTTATTTTCACATCACTCACGCCTCTTCTATTTCTGTTAATACCACATGTAAAATGTTAGTCATTTATAATGTGTCTGCGGCCAATGCTTGCACAGCAACCGGACTGACGGACAGTTCCCAAAAGAAGGAGAAATCGGTTGCTTCAGCACTGGGAACTGTTCCGCAGAGGACCCCTTCCAGACACTGCTGCTGGCAGAGAAACGGACGAGGGCGACCACAGTCCCAACAACTGATCTAGGAATTTGGCATTAACCAGTTTTATGCTGGTTTTATAAAACCTGCTGCACACATTTCATCCGATGAACACTTCGTAATCCAGTGACGTCTGCCCTTAGCTAGTGCATCATATTGTACTAAAATGCGAGAGAGACTTCCTTAGAAAGACTGTTTTCCCAATTTCCGAATCTGGACCCAAAGTGGTCCAAGACACAAGCACAGGTCAATAAAATAAAAACTTAAAACCCCTCACTAAGAAGTAGTAGTGTGTAAATCAGTTTATTAAGGATCTGTACCAGATCTGCCCAGAAGGTCATTGGTTCATATCCCACAGGAGGTAGTGTAATATCACAGTTGGGCCCTTGTGCAAAGCTCTTAACCTCAATTTCACCAGGTAAACAGGCTAACCCTGATCGCTTTGGACAAAACGTCTGCTAAATAAACCAACATAAATGTCACTGCATGATCTAATCGTCAATCTAAAATGCCATGCTATAGTAAGACGTCGAAAGTAATTCGCGTATTAGAAAGACGGCTAGTCCTCAGCTGCTGGATGACACTGTGAGTTCAGTCTTCGTCTGCAACTCTGTGCAACCAATAATGCCTGCTTGGTGTGATCGGGCTTCCATACCTGGCCACAGACTGCGCTTCTGAGTAGCGCCCTAGCAGTGCCAGGCACTCCGCCTTGAGGACCTTAAAGCGATGACAGGCTGAGGCCGACTCCAGAGCACGGTCCATGCAGTAGACGACCTGCGGAGGTGGAACAAAGCGGTAACAGACGGGCGCCCGGGACAGACAGGCAAGTCAAAGGACCAGACCTGAGTCAATATAGCAACGCATCACAGGTCAACACACCATCCTGAAGTCTCGCTTTTCAAAGCCAACTTCTGCAAGCTTCTCGTACTCCAAAATTGCTTCAGCATTCTTAACCTGAAACAGAGGAAACATGTTGGAAACGTTCAAACAAAATGGGCCATCTGAAAGAGACCAGTCTTAAAAAGGGAAGTCAAGAACAATCAATGGTAATATTAACGATACCGCAAATCACACCTGGAGCAGCGATTTGAAGGCAGATAGGTAAAAGGGAGGTGACAAGCTATGCTGGTATTAGGTCATCGTCGACTTATGACTGCGATCGGTTCCGACCGACCAGTCGTAAGTGGATTTGGTCATAAGCTGGTCCTTTATTTCATATGTAAAAAGTATCTTATGTACAATATACTGTACAATTAAATTACATCATCTTTAAGTCATATTGTTTGATGGTTTTTAACCTTTTATCACCATTTTCTTAGTTCATTATTGTGATAACCTCTTGATTATAATTATAAGCTGCAAAGGCACAAACAGATACGAATGTATACTGTACTGTGAGCATCGCGAACCGTCGCCTGAGCATGAGATGAATGAATGGGGGGGGGCTTGATGGGCTCACGTTGTCGGCAGTCAGAGCGGAAACTGTCATACACTCAAGCTGGGCAGCACTCACGTTGCCAGACGCAGCACAGTCGTGGCCACGTATCTGCGGTCTTGGAACAGTCGTAAAGTTGACCAATTGTAAGTCACATAGAGAGCAACTTGACAATGACCTGTATTAGAATTGACCAAAATTTTTCTAGAAGACCTAACCCTGTAGCATTGTGTCATTGTTTGTTATTCTAAAGGCTGAAAACTTAAGACTTCTCTCTCAGCAGATAGGAAAGAGTACAGCTGGTCTGTCAAGGTGACTCACCTCCTGTTGTGCTTGGGCATTGTCAGCTTCTAATTCAAGAACTTTCTGAAAGCTACGGATGGCAGCCATCGCATTGCCCAGCAACAAATGGCACTTCCCTTCCCGGAGATGACCCTGGGGGACATGGGTGTTACACGGTCAGAAGAGCAGTTCGAACGGACAGAAGACAACAGACCGACAGCCCAACCAACACTGGCTGTTTACACTAATTTTGCAGTATTCCCTATATGTTTTTGAAAATGCTTAATACACACTTCGCATTATGTGCTGGAGGACATTTAGAAAACTTATGAATTTATAAATGCACTCATTTACTTAAATATGCACGTCACATCACAGTGACAGCGCTTCAGATATAAATGTTAACATTTACTCACTAAGGGTACGAGTTTGAAAGTGAAATTCCCAAAAACGATACACTGCCCATCTAATTGTAGTCACATACCTTCATGAAGGTATCATCCAGCCGCACGGCCTGCTGGGAGTCCTCTAGCGCCTCTCTGTATCGGCTCAGCATCATGAGTGTAGCAGCCCTGTTCCCATAGAAACTGGCACTCTTTGGGCACAAGTCTGTAAGGACACATATGGCTTAACATACATACAAGGAGGAAAAGATCCTCAAACTGAAGAACAGGGAAGGAATACAGTCCATCAGCTCCAGGATACTGGCCTCACAACGCTGCCTTCAGCTTACTTACACTATAGAGGCTTAGAGGTCAAAAGAAGCAGCTGCCAGTCTATTTATATTCTTTTAAACTTGAATGAGGGATGATGGAGAAGAGGGGAAAAACCCACCTGCTGTCATGGTGACAAGGCATCAAAAACAGAAATGATTCAAGCCCCCACAGTCTGAACAATCAGACCCACGACAGGCAAAAATCAATTGCTTGAGAAAATAAAAACTAATCAAATATTTCACCCTTTACAAACTGGTTCAAACTGGATTCACCTGGAGGTATCAGAGTGGCAGTTGCGCTTAATTTCCTAAATTACAGCCAAACCCATTCATTTAAGTGTCACAACTGTAATGCTTCCACTGTCGGGCTGAAAATGAAATCTGGCCAAAGATAATATGTCGTCTGCCAAATCAGAGAAACAGCCCTTTTCCCAAAATTCCTACACTGAGCAAGTGTGGAAAATGCTTGAAAAGATGTGAATTTTCACCTAAAACGTTTAATCAAAAGCAGCATTGCTAAAAATAGGCCGGAGCAGCAAAGTTGTAATATGGTGAGAGGTTAAAACACGACTTTAGGACTATTTTGGCGCCCTAAGGGTACGGAGGGAAATCAGCAGTCTGCTTACCTATGGCCTTTGTATAGCAGTTAAATGCTTCAGAATAATCCTTTTTAACATAAAAGGAATTCCCTCTTTCTTTGAATACCTCTGCTTCCCTGAAAGAGACGGGAGAAGAAAACACAGAGACACAAAAAAAATGTGATTTGCAATCAAGGTGAGAAAAACATTTAAGGTTGCGACAGGCAGAATGCACCCTTAAAAGCATCAGCACACCAACTGAACTTTTTCTGACAAAAAAACTCCAGGACAAGGGGCAGCGTCCCTGAACAGGCTAATCATTACAGTCAGAAACAGAAATACGCTGCCTGGATTAAAAAAAAAAAAAGTTGAACACTTTAATATTCTGTAGAACCGCTTTTAGCTTCGATTATGGTGCACATTCACCAATGCATTTTTCCCCACGCGCTCATGCAACGTCAACATCTTTTTTCCATCCACATTTGTATTTTCCGTCCAGATCTTGTATTGATGACAGGTGAGTTGAACCACTCTGTAAAGTCTCCTTCAGCACGTATCAAAGACATTCCGTGGGGCTAAGGTCAAGAATCTGTGCTGGCCAATTCATGTGTGAAAATGATTCCTTACGCTCCCTGAACCACTCTTTGACAATTCGAGGGTGATGAATCTTGGCATTATCGTGCTGGAATATGCCCAAGCCGTTCGGAAAGGAAAAAGTCCATTGACGGGATAACCTGGCTATTCAGTAGATTCACCTACTCAGCTGACTTCACTTTAAAGCTGCACAACGCTGCTGAGCTGTAATACTGATCCAATCATTGGCTCCTAAGTACTTGCTGATTTAAATTCAAAACAGTGACTTTTTATGGCCAGACAGTGCAGAAAAAAAAACACAATTATTCAAATACTGAGTGCTATTAAATGGAACTACCTACAGCTACAGTGAAACAATATGTATTGGGAACAAGCTGCTGGTAGGAGGATTGTACACACTGTCCTAAGAGAAAGGAAATGAGAGAATTGAGGAAACATGTTTGAAAACCAATAGTGGGCGGAATTACTGTGTGCTGTCGATCACTATGAGGTTTAACTCAATAGGAACCTATAAAGCACTGTAGTCCCGCCCACTGCATTCCCCACATCACCACACTTAAGACTGAATTCAGATCCTGCATTGTGTCTATTACTACTTGGAAAATTAAGTATGTGTGGCATATTCACCCTAGTGTGGCCGTGGCAGCACGCTATCCAGCCCGGATCTATACATAGAAAAAGCAGAAGCAGCAGGAGTAGTAGCCAGCTGGCGTAATCCAATCACTGGGGAAGTGATTGCAGACTCACAACTACGATAAAACTTGGGATCACAGGCACACTAGTACATATTGTAATCGTGTCTTTTTTACATGGGAATCAAAGCAAACCCGGCAAACCAATTTAATGGTGCAGCAGAAGTGCAGGGCAGCCCCTTTAAGACAGCGCACTAATAAACGTCTTAGAAATAAACGCCTTTCACAAATGAATATCTAGGAAAAGAGAGACAGTAGGCTCTTTCTTTAATGAGTTTGCTTCCCACAAGAGAGTTTAGATCAAAACCCAAAACCAAACACATACATGTACACAACAGTCCAAGTCAAATACCCTTGATCTAAGTTCTTAACCTGAATTAAGTATGAATGAGCCACACTTTTGGCAAAAATATCTGTCAAGGAACTCCAATAAAACAAAATGGTGCTCTGTGTGTCCATCTGCATAAGGTGCTATTTAAGAGGAGCTACTGTGTAAAAGGATGCCGCTGGGGATATTTTGGACTAGCAGTCCCTGTAATGCTGGTACTATAATTACACCACTCGTACAGCACTAGTTAACTTTAAAGCGCGAGTGCATTCCAGTATTAACTCCTTCAAACCCAGATGGAGTGGGAACACTCGACTTGTGAAAGAGCATGTTGCATTTGCAAAAGCACCTCATGAGAATTTAATTTAAAAGATGTTCTATTGTTAATCCTCACCAAGAAAAGCATACTTGGATCCGTTTAAGGAATTTTTCTGGTATATCCTCTCAACGAAATACTTGAGAATCCAGAACAAAATTTGATTAAGATGACTGCGATAAATGTTTATGGTGTAGTACCAATATACCCAGTCACCTGGAAATGTTATTTAAGACCAACTTAAGACTTAAGGGTATCATTTCAAAACAATGACCGCATGCGAGCGCAGACTGACAGATCACGTGCTCAGCGGAAGCACGTCGGTGCGTCTGTCCCTACAGCGCGGTGGAGACGCGAAGGTCGGAATCGCTGAGGGAGACTGAATGAGAGCGACCCCGAAAACCCTTCCCACCCCTCGCGGGTCGACAATCCAAACATCTAGAAATTTCCACCGCAGCGGCCATGCGGCCTATGCTCCGGCCGACTACAAACCGCTTATCGCAACCTCCTCCCCCCCTCCCCCGAATGCAGCCGGCTACAGGCTGCTGGAATGTTCTGCAGGCGGCATGTAAAAATAGACAACGACGCTAGTTAGCAGCAAGTAAGCTAGCATGGAACTTACCTGGAACCACCAACTGAAAATGTTCAATTCTCGATTTATGCGCAAATATTCAGGAATCACCGGAGGTAGTTTGTCGGCCAGCAACTTCATCATACACTGGCTGTCCGATGCAAAGTGTCACTGTACTAATTCCCAGGTGGTACTGGTTAAATTGCAAGCTTAACTGACGTTGTGACTAAACTGTTCCAATAAACGGTACCACCTCAATTTAACGGGAAGTTTTTTTTATTAGTAGGTTAAGTTTGCCGTCTTTGGCCCTTGTTTATCCGAGCACCGACAATATGAAGGTTGGCTGGTTCATTCTTAAATGTAATTAGTGCCACTGAAAAACCTTTAATTAAGGAGAATGAAATTATTTGCGTCTGGCTAGTTCAGGGACCACATCAGATCAGTAAGTTAATGTCCTAACGCCAAATGTCAGCAGGAGAACAGGCCCGGTTTTAACCAGCCGGTACAGACGGCGACGGCGATACCAGAGTAACGGTGGACATCGAATCGCCGGCGCGAAAAACGTAAAACATTTCCTTAGTCTAGCTGTCAGCTTCAGTTATCAAACGTTACCTCTCCATCTCCTCGTCGCTCATCAGCTCAGACTCCACATCCATGGGTACATCAGCGGCCATTTTGCTGCGGGGGGGCGAGGGGGGGACGCCTGACAGAGCGCGGACGCTCCGGCATACGCACGAGCTCCCAGTGTGGCACGCGGCTGCTGGAATGATGTCATAGGCTGCGTAAGTTCTAGACGGAGGGCCGGGGTCCGAAATCTCGCGACCCCTGACGGAGTGCAATTTCAAAGCCCGTAATTGGACATTATGCGTGTGATTTAATTGCTCGCATTGAAGAATTGTTGACTTTAAAATATCCCTACGTATGTATCACAAGAGCATACAATTTTGAAATGCCTTTTCACGTTTTAAGTAATTTAGGATTAATGTATAACAGTTATCCGTTGAAGCATTTATATTTGTAATAATTATATCTGGCACATCTTGTAATAGGATGAGTTCGCATACGCAGACACTGCACTGAATGTTCTGAGGGGGATGTCGCCTGCGTACCCACAATGCACCGCGAAAAGCTCACTGACGAACGGAGCCGAGTAGAGACGAATCGCAGGATGCTGCTCCGGTCAGTTATTGGTAGGAATACGCAGTACCTCGTTAATTGGTTCATGGAAGCCGCTCCGATTGCGCGAAGATCGGGAAGCTGTTTCCCATCATTTGTTTTGCGGAAAAATATGATTCGTTCTAAATAGAATATAAAACTCCAAATGAATCTTTCCAAAAGTAAGTAAATTAAGAAAACGTTAAACACCAAATACTTAACTGCCAAAATATATTGGTGTGTTTATTTGCAATATTTTATGCAGTACCATACATTGCGTTCCGTAGTAATTGCAACATTGGACAACGCTCAAAATTTTGTAAAGAAAATAAAAAATATATAATAAAGGCATGGTGGTGCAGTGGTTAGCACTGTTGCCTCACACCTCTGGGCCCCGGGTTCGAATCCCCGCCTGGGTCACATGTGTGTGGAGTTTGCATGTTCTCCCCATGTCGTCGTGGGGTTTCCTCTGGGTACTCC
>JAODJX010000048.1:13794358-13830035 GCA_026776945.1 Isichthys henryi | reverse complement strand
CCCCCCCCCCCCCCCCCCCCCCCCCCCCCCCCCCCCCCCCCCCCCCCCCCCCCCCCCCCCCCCCCCCCCCACCTAATTTGTTGTGGAATGAAGAAGCGGGCTGGTTTAATGTAAGAATCCTGGGGCCACGCAGTTACCAGGCAAGAAGCTTCTACCGGCGGTCTGGGAAATGATGTGCTTCTGTGACTCATTCTAACTGCACTCACTTCTCCGGGAGGGAGACCAAACGGAAGCACAGCGGGCGCTCAGGTGTCCCAGTAGGTGCTCATAAACACAAACGACCTCGACGTTCCAGTTGATCGAGGCCCCGAGGCCACACCGTCAGCAGGGAACACGTTGATGTAGGGCGACGATTGTTTTCAGCCGATGTACAGACCTGTCACCGAATAGGTGTCCGGCTGTGTGCCTGAAAAAAGAACATTGCTTGCTTGTCCCGAAGCCACAAGCTGGACTGTTTGTCGTCTCTCCTTATTTGAGAAGCACATTTACAGGGCTAGTATCGTGGTTCCTAGACTGACATTTTTCTGCTGTTCGGCTCCATGGCTCTGGCTCTAGAAGGTCACGGAGGTGTAATGAAATAATACCCAAATCCCTTGGCTTCTCGCTGCAGAGATATTGATGTTTGAGTGAGTCAGCTGTGCACATGCGTGGCCCTCTACAACCCACATGTGCAGGATGGATTTAATTAGCCGCAGTGCTAGTAGCACCGCAGTGTTTGAACGATCGGGACCTGTCGCCTCCCACGGACGACTACGTCACACGGCACAAAGGAAGGGATGGAAAAAAATGAACAAAAAGTGCTTCTAAGACAAGAGGGGGGCCTATGAAGGCTGTCAACGGCGACAACCGGGTCTGACGAGGAGAGAGGGATGGCGCCATATTTAGCCTAACCGAGGAGTCCACAAAGGGAATCGGTGTGAAGCAGTGATGTACGACGTGGCGAAACTCATTAAACTTAGCTCTGTGTGGGAGAAGAGGAGCGGCTGAGGGTCTAGGGGCACCCATGTGAGCAATCCTTCGTAGGGCTGTCGGCGTCAATCATGAGGCTTCTCATGCCGTGTCTTTGCGATGGCTGTACTGTGGCAATCTCGCATGGTATCGCATTATAACTGCGAGCAGGTGCGCCAACCGCAAATAATCGCAATTAATCAATCAAATATTCTTAGAATGACAGAATCTCTCTCGTCCACTGTGGAATGACTCAAAACTCATTCCCGTTAATTCCACTTTGTTCACGAACTCATTTAAAATAAGTGATTCCCTGTCTTTCACTGCATATCTGTTAGTCTGGACTCGGTGACTGCAGTGATGCATATACCCACAAACAGCCGTTTGATAGGTTGAATTTTAATTCTCAGTGTCTCAATGACAATGCTTTTTGCCTGGAAAGCAATGTTGGGCAACTAAATACAATAATAAAAAACCAATAATATTTATAACCACCATATATTTGCAACAAGCCTATGATTCATTATTCTGGAATGCCAATTTACCCTCACCTATGAGTGATTGCCTTTAACTGGGAAGATTTACATTTGTAATTATGGTTTAAATAGCTCTTACAGTTGGATGATAGGACATAGCTCATCATTGCATATAAGCCTGTTGTCGTCTGAAGGCTGCCCTGACACATACTGCTTTAGAAATGGTACACTGTACAGCCTGAAATAGTAACCGTCCCTCTTGGACTTGCTATATTTAAGTGACTTGTCTTCAACTTTTGTTTAATAGTGTAAAGGAAAATCTAGGTCAAAGTCAATGACTGAAGTGATTTCTGGCAGCGTTAAGCTGCCCTCAGTACCTTTCAAAACATTATTATCGACGCTGCTCGACTCTAATATTTCAGATACATTCGCAGTGAACAGAAAAACATTTGGTCATTCTAAAACCCATAGCGTTCTTCTGTTCTTGTCATAAAACCTACAATGTTTCGTGCGACCAGCAGTACTGATCAATTACAGTTTTCCGTGTCATTCATTTGTTTATTAATTGCACATTTTGCGTGGGTTGTGCTATTAATCAATGGCAAATTTATCGATGCATATTTATTTGCTGCCGCTTTCAAATGAAAGCATTGTTTCAGTCTGGATGAAACCAAGTTTTGGTAGGTAATATAATTTAATACAGATTTGCAAAGCACATAATTTATATTGTAGAAGAGCACATATTCAATATGACCATCAAGACTCAGGCATTCAGCACCTAGCTAAGTAGTACTTCCTGTCAGCAAATTAGCATTCAATGCTATTTGCAGGCTGTTAAACGCAGAGTGAACCGCAGTACAATCTGATGCTCAGGATTATAAGAGCAAAGTCAAACCTGACAAATTGACAACAAAAGGCCAAGTTCCCAGAAATTTGCAACGGGCTTAAAAGTCATTTTATTGAGGCTGTTCAATCCCTGGTTTCCTCTGCTCCTTCCGTCAGAAACAAAACGATAACAAGAAATAAAGACCAGCTCTCCCACCGTGTTTTAGCAAGATAAGTAGAAGTACGAAGATGACAAGCTTCTCTCATTTGTCAGACAGTGTGCGGAGAGCCTCCATGCTGTGACGGCCACCCGCGTGCCTCGCAAAGGCGTGTCTGCCGCGAGGCCCGTCAACGTGGGAGGAAACGACTGCGTCAGCGCCGCGCGAGAATTCCCGCGGCCACACAGCGCGTGGTGGCAGAAATTACGGGAGGAAAAAAAAACCACACGGCACTGAATTTAATCTTTGTCTTCTTTCCGCCCCTTACTTCTGAGTGCACAACATGAGCCGTACTCGCAAACAAATGAAGATAAAGAGAAAACAATCACACGACAGAGAAGTATATCTTCCCAAGTGTCAAAAGCCCAGCACCTACGGCTACATTCACAGAAAACAGTACTGCAAATGTACTGATAGCCACTATACCTTTTATTTATTTTTTCCTGTTAGCTACTATTGTCCCTGTAATAGGATTTTGTCTGGGAGTTACACCCGAGTGACTTTGTAATACAGCGCAGGTGGTTTGGGGTGGTCCCACAAATGCCAGTAAACATGAAACGCAGTCCGAGGGCTCCAACACGAACGATATTGGGACTTGTGCCGTGGACATGCAAAATTTAGTTTTTCCATTATGTCCTATGTAGGTTGCCGTCTACCTCATTTATAAAAACACTAGATGAAGTATACTTGTATCCACTACTCTACTTCCTGACAAACACAGAAAGTATTGCCTCTCGATGAGATTTATCAGCATCTTTACACAAGACGGCTTGATTTTCTTCATATAGGGCTTATCAGCCTGACAGAGCATCTACATTTCTGTCCATCTTAGTAGCAAGTGGTTATCAATGGGAATAATTGGTTCTGGGGTTCGCCATTATTACAGTAACACAGTATTCTGTGATATTCAAAGTAAATTTTACTGCTAAAATTTATAAATTCTGGTATATTGTTACTTTTGAAAATACTGTCAATATACTGTAAACCGTGATATAATGTCTGAACGGTATGACAGTGTGATAATTTAGATACTGCCCAAGCATATTTGGATCGCATAGTGCAACTGGTGTAGAACCTTTCTGAAATGGCAGCTACCCATCTTGAACTTTCCCAGTGAAATATATATATTCTGAGCATAAAAGGGTACTTCCACTAAAAGGATGCTTGGTCAGTTCTTCTGGATATCTTGACTTGCCTTCCCCTGACCTTCATCAGTCCCACTTTAGCTCCCCACCCCTGTCAGCAGCTATATTTAAACAGCAGGCTCCACCTCCTCCTTGCCAGATCTACCATTAAATGGGAGCGATCAACACAATGCAGCAATTTTCACCCTCCGCTGCGCAGCCGCTAATCAAGCATCTTGTGTACCGAGCGCAGACCTGCCGAGTCATCTGAAACGGCGGGTGGGAGAACCGGGATGGAATTATGGTTTTTTAAGACTGACGAGGGGCATTTTCCTACCCCGAGAAAGAGCATTTACCATCCAATTTTACCCCCACCTCTCCTGCAGCCCCCTCCCACCAAAAATAGTGTTTTCAAGCGGCCTACGTAGCAAAAATTCCCCCCAGCTTCAGGACAAAAAGACAAAATAAATCTGGAGTGAGGATTTAATACGCTGTGTTTTTATCGCGCTTCTGACGACTGCAATGCCTTACAATTCCATTTCTTTTTCTGCATACCCCCCCAACCCCTTTGACAGCTGGAAATTAGCCCTTTTAAGGCAAATCCTCCCCCAGCTGTGTCACCATATTACTCCTATTATTACAGCACCGGGCCTCCAGGTGCCTAATAGATAGTCTTGCTCCGCATCAATCTGAATTTCGGGATGGAACCGTAATCCGAACAATGCGGCCATGATGAACGTCACTGAAATGAATTATGGTCTGCAGCCAGCGATTAGCACTGAGAGGCTCGCTAATGCAGGCAGATGTCCAGATGGAGTCTCAATCACACAACCTGCTCCGAGGGATCCAGGAAGGACGTGACTAATTCTGCCCTGAGCAAGGAAAACGGGCGGGTAGAAGATCTGAGGTATTACTATATGACCTGTGGATGCAAAGGGCCTTCTGCTGTGGTCTAGGAAAGATCTTCTAAGGCTGGAAAACACGTGGAATTGTTCAGGAATCAGGAGGGTGCCAGTGTGGTCTTTAACACAGTCACGAGAGAGGCCCGTTAGTGTAGAGACACAGGTGACCTTGCCCTCAACCCCTCCCATCTTGCCAATGACACTCTGCCTCAATGCTGAAGACCCAGTGTGATGGCACAGGGTGAATATTACCCTACAAACTTCAAGATGGACAGCAGCATGGTTAGTTCCATCCACTAAATTGTTCCCTGTCCTCAGAGAGACATTACGATAGAGGGATGAAGAGAAAGGCCAGAAAATACCTTAGTAAGCATAATTTTGTATTTTTAGGATGCCTTGAATTTGACCTGCCACGGGCTCATGAAGGCCAGTCTGGATTTGTGGATGAAGTTTCCATTCTAAAATCAAAGACTGTCACCTGAGAGTGATACAAGACCCGAAAGATTCACGCAATGTTCGCTCAAGTCATGACGCACACCAGATAACAGGAGCAGATCAGGTGCCGGCACCTTCTCCGTCGGACTGGAACAACCAGACGGCTGTTATTCCCAGCATCCCACTTCCCAGTGGCCCTTTCAAAGACGACCATCTGGAAGTCAGGCCTCGTTTGACCTCACCGAGAAGACAGCAGCACCGAGGAGAGGCGTTAACCAGCCAATTACTACATTCCAAGACGGGTGAAGACCCCATAGGGAACTTCTGACTCTTGGATGGAGAGCACTGTCAGTAATTGGCTGTAATTAAACGCGCACCTCACTTCACACCAAGAACAAAGTATTAAAAAATCGATAGGAAATATGAAAGAAACACACAACTCCAATAAACAGGAAGAACGATGGCGGAAGAACTGATGTTCATTAAAAGGCTTATTTAATGTGGCCTGAGTGGTACCCTGGTCATAGGCATCATAAGACGAGCTCCGCAGACACCGTGTCTGTTCTCCTGCTCTGATAAAGGGCAGCGTTATTACAGTATGATTCGGGGGAAACACTGACTCCATAACAACCTTGTGGGTCGACTCCTGTCAGCTGGACTGTGAATCACTTTAAAGGTGAGCGTCGTGTAATGATTTCTGAAGTGTGTGTGTGTGTGTGTGTGGGTAAGAGAGAGAAAGAGAGTGTATGGATCTAAAAGGCAAACAAGGGAAGTCACACTACTGCTAAGTTTCCATTTTCATTAATTACACTTACATTTAATTCAGTTATCTGACGCTTTTACCCAAAGTGACTTACAGCAGAGGGTTACAATTTACGTAATTTATTCAAATAATTTAATTAATAGATTAACATTTAATCTTTTAAACATTTTTCAAATTTTAAATTATATAAGCATCAGAATCTCCTAGTCATTAATTATCACCCTATGCTGCCCACCCCCTGCCTGATGCCCTGCGCTACGTGGGTCAGGCTGGTGGCTCCCCTGATCGTGATAGAAAGTTATGGAAGATGAGTAGATAGGTAATCAATTATTATGCCTTGCACATTTTTATATACTGCAATTTAATACATTTGGACAATGGCATTTTAATGAAAAGTACATATAATTGACTTAGATCTAGACAGACTAGGCCAGAGAAGTAGGTTTAAATTTAATGCAATCTTTAATTAATTAAAAGGTACTGAAATTAATATTTGGCAAAAAGACTTGGAATAGTTTCCCCCTTTCAGTACATCAGTTTCTTGCGTACTGTCCAATACCACAGTAGCAAGACAGGCAGAGTGATCATTTGCTGATTTTTGAGCAAGAATTTTTTCCCCCGACTTTGTTGCTCTATTGAAAAAAAGCTGTACAGATAAAGAACAGAAAATACTTCATCTGAAATCAGAAACAATTTAAATAATTCATACTTCTCACAGATTAGCTTGTTAGAATTTTACAGAAATTCAGCTTGTCGTAGATTTTATTTTTGCTAGGACATTTAATTACAATCAGAAGACCTGATCTGATGATTAACATATTACAGATTTTTAAGACTGCATACATGAAGTCACAATTTGACCTGAAATGTGCGTATATATATTATTTTTTTTTAAGTCATCAGTGTACAAAAGACAGCAAATCTGTTCATTCAGGTGCAAACATGGCCCCGCCCACTGTGAACCATGATTGGTCGGATTATATTTTGACTGTTGACCCTCCCCAATCAATATATCAGCACTCAGCATTAGGATAAATGACAAAATGACTTGTGCAGAATTTATATAACACCCAGGAGTGTAGCTTCATCATGAACCATCTGAATATCCCAGAATACTCCACAGAAAATGTTCTTGGTAATGGCAGAGGCAGTAATGTGGGCCCCTGCTGGGTACTTGTCAGGCCCCGTGGAGCCTTCCAGGAGGAGCGTTTGGCCCGCCATGCCCCAATGACCACGTCTGCAGAGACAGCGGGGACACCACGCCGCTGCTGGAGGCTGATGCCACCACAGTCACTGGAGGGGCCGCCATCACGTAAACTGCCAGGCGGTTTTGACCTCCTGCGGGAAACGCTGTTGCTTCGTGAAAACACACATGCCGTGTAGACGGCTCCCCGATGTCGACGTCAGAACCCCTAGGTGTTCTGCCAACAGAGAGGCTAACCGCTAAAAATGCACCCACCCGGTCTTTGTACCCCTTCGCGTTCACACGCTCAAATCCTGTCCCTCATCGCCACTGTAACACTAGCCCTATTACTTTTGCCTGTTATGGCACTCAATGACCTAAACTGCCAGAACTGAAACAGCCTTCAGAATACCACCATCGATCTCGTCACCGATATTCTCATTAACGTCATCATTATTATGATGAAGGCATGAAAAAGACAGACAAGACGAATAAAAAAAAAATAATAATAAAATCACGAGAAGACAAACAGGTGGAATCCTGTTAGTTATTTACGGTAATATGCCAAAGAGGCACCTCTGCAGTAAAGGCAATAGCGTCAAATCCGCAGCACCAGTCCACTGAACCTCGGCGAATTTCCTACGCGCCAAACTCAAGACAAATGAGATGTCATCACACACCACTTTGGTGACAGACGAAGCGGGGGAGAAAGGGACATTAAACAGGAAGTGATGCGGAAAAAGCTGCTGGAAGCCACACCCCTTCGTGAGAGGCGTTCCTCGTGGTGCTGCTGCAGCTCCCCAGCCCAGCAGGAGCTATCCCTGTAATGCCCATGGGTTTGATAATAAGAAAACTTTGCTTAAAAGGGAAGAATGGGCAGCATTAGTAATTCAGGTAAATTTTTCTGCATTATTAAATACTAATGAGTGGCAGTGAATCACTGCTTCTGACAGCGGCTCCGAGGGGGAACATTCCGTCGGAGAGAGAGCGATCCACGGGAAGCGGACCCGTGCCGAAGCTCTTTGGTTCTCCGCGAAACTCATTTAATCTTCTAAACTTCTAAAAAAATTTCCCACCCACTGCTTGCTGCGGACCAATAATGCGAACGGGGGGGGGGAGAGAGCATAGACCAATATGATTTCTGGGTTGTCAGTGATGGGATTTAGTGCGAGAAAACAAATATGTATGTTATCAAGTTTCTCCGGCGTGGGCTTCCTCTGAGCTAATAAAAGGGAAGGAGGCACAGAGAGAGGCGCTAGGAAGGCGAGGTGCTGTAGCGGATCTAATCTGCCCCTTTGACGGAACTAACTATCGGAGATGCCAGGTTTTATCTTAAAGCAATCTCAAATAGATCTCATTAATCTTCCCGGCATTTCGATGTCGGTTCTGACCCTTAAAAATAAAGATCTCTCTCTGCCAGCTCCTGCTGGCTTCTGACCCCCGTGCAGAGCCATTTCGAAGCGGAATATACCAGAAACGGCGCCCGGACCGGGCCCCGCGCCTCCCGGCATTTATGCCAGGCTCCCCTGAGTGCACAGCTTCGGCATGGCTTCCAGAACAGTCTCATGGGGGGCAGGATGTTCCCTCTGGTGGCCCATGAGATGCATAAAGAGGACCCATGAACAATGATATGAAAATAACAGCACTGTAGTAGATCGGGTGATAACAGATTAACCAGCTACGTTTAAACAATATCAGCCCGTTTAATGACGTCCAACTTGATAGCGATCATAAAAATGACATTATATATATATATATATATATGAAATATATCATAGGAAATATATACCACCAGGTCTGTACAGTTTTTTTATGGGCGATTCATATCCTTTTCAAATGGACGCCCTCTTTTAAAGCAATTGCTTACAGAATTAAATGTTTTAAATTAAAAAAAATAAAAGTTTCGCGTACAGCAGCATGAAAGATTTCTCTCGGTAGTATAACACGCAGGAAAGGATTTGCTCCATATGCCGTTCGCGTTAAACTTTACGATCTTTAATCCTTCTGTGACACCAAGTCGGGGGGCACAAGATGGTACAAGACGGACGGTCGCACACACTGACCCGGCAGAGCAGACGCTCACGGGGGATTCTGTCATCGCATCGGCTGGGAAATTCAGAGGGCAAAATAACTTTGCTGCGGGCGTCGAAAATTAATTGCGTATTTTAAAAAAAAATAAATAAAAGATTTTGCAATCGATGAATAAAAAAGAACTAAAGCGGGAGTTTACACCGGATCAATATATCGCCGGTGGCATGAAAGCACTGATCTGAACATAATATGAACGTACTGCTGCCTGCACGTGCCGTACGCAGCGACACGCCCCAAGGTCGTGCAGCCAATTACCAAGACTGGTGAACGCCGTTCCAGGACAGCGATCTCAAACATTGGGTATGAATAACAATGAATACAAAGGTGAACCGAATATAATTATGAGCTCAGAATGCACGCAACCTCATTTTTTTCCTGTAAAAAGATCAGTCGGTACATTAAGATAAAGGGAAATATCTATAGTTCAAAAATGCAATACCTATGTATATTAGCATCCCGTCCAGCGTGTCCTCTGCCATGTGTCTTATGCTGCCTGGGTCAGCATTCATGCTCCCCATTACTCTGCATTGGAGAAGCAGTTGGAAGATGGATGGATGAATGGATGCAATTTTTGACCAATACTTTGTGCTCATTAGCTTCTCTTTTACAAATCTAATTACCTGATTTGCAACACAAAAGAAACGGCTCATGTCCATAAGGTGATATTGTTCAGAAAATCATACTTATACAGGGTTGGCAACTATCACTCATCAGGCGTGACACGCTTTCAGGCTCACGCAAGAAAGTTAATGGCAAATCTATATTTTTCCATTGCAAACTTAAAATTAGCTACATCAAGAGCGTTGGGATAGTTTGCAAATCTTATAGACTATTTACAAGATAATAAAACCGTTACATACATGTAAATGCGTGTGCAGACTTGTCTCAAACTGAAAATCTAACTGACCAGCAGACCAAAGATGGCAACCCTGCTTATGAAGCCGACAAGATGCAAACGTCATGGCGATGGTGGGATAGGTTAGCTGGCAGCATGGCCGTATTTCCTGTAATATTTTTGCACACATGCTAAAATACAGAATTTTGGCCACTACAAACCAAGCGCCTGGATATTAAGCCCAAGGAACCATTTTGAGAGAAAGGACTAGTTGTAGCACTGTAGGGAGTTTGCCTGTGTTTTTCTATCCCCAACTTTGCCGCATCATTTAGACCGTGAGAGTTAACTCTAAGCACCTGTTTATGCTCGTTTTCCCCATGGCGTTACATTTAGCGACGCTCTGAGTCATTACCCTGCCAGAAAACACATCAACAAAGTCGCATAAATGAGATCTTCCAATAAAACGACCTGATGTGTTAAGAACCAGCCCCTGCCGCGAGTCAATAGTCTTATAACCCATAATTCATGGACAGGCAGAAGTCTTCTGAATAAGACCTTGCCATTTCTTTAGAGTAACAATCACATTTCTGTCAAAAAGATGGATTCTGTAATCAGGAAGATCAATGCTATCTCTGCAGTGGCTGCTGGTATTTAAACTATCAGGACAGTCTCACAGACTATTAAACGAACTTCCGCATCATATAAACTTCACATAAATTAAGCTTTTTATAAACCAATGGTGTTTTTCGGTTACTCTGCTCCCTTAATGTGATACTGGTGAAGCAGTAAACCCTGTTTACAAGAACGCGAAGATGAACCCAGGGTGAGAATCGTTTGACGCCTCTTTGGACGGGAAGCAAACAGTTTAGCTAAAGCTAAGTAGCAGATACCCGTCGAAGAATCTACAATAAGTGACGTTAAGCTAAGGGACGGAAGCAAAACCAAAAGAGTGGAAGCCCATCTGCTGAGGAGGCAAGCAGAGCCGTGAACCAGAGTGACAAATCGCTGCTGAGCCTGCAGGCTCGCCGGGGAGACAAACCTCAGCTGAGGGCGATGCTTAAAGCGGAACGTCTCATTTCCGCACCCGGTACCGTCCGCTATCGCCCAAATGCCGAACTACAGCAGCTGCAAAAATCTTCAGCTAACCTCTCGAACATCTACAGAAGGATGTGTGCAAGTCTTACATTTACATAAACTTTTATTTTGCAGATGCTTTTGTTCAAAGCGTCGTACAAGTGAGGCAAATGGCACATTAGAAATAAAGAGACTTGTAAATCGATTACTTTTCTTCCAGCGAACAGCGTTGCCAACTCCGCCAATTTCCATGTATCTGATTTTAAGACTCATGCTCGCACATGAAATCTTACTGCAAATATATATAATTCCATTATAAAGCTAAAATTAGCTACATCAAAAGTGTTGGAGAAGTTTGCAAACCCTAAAGACTGATTACAAGGTAATAAAACTGTTACATGCATGTAAATTTTCAAGCTGAAAATCCAATGCTAGCCTGGTGACTAAAGTTGGCCACCCTGCTTTTCTTCCTGAAAATCTATCAGCAATCTTGATTATTGTCACTTTCTGCCATATTTTTTTGGGGATTTTTCTGGGTATAGACGAGGCTGAACTTGGGTTCAGTGTACAGACATGTCACTTTATGTCTCCCCAAGCTGTGGACTCCAGTCTGACCTCAACTCCCCGCCTGCCTGTTCTCTTCGTGTTCAGGAATTTTTTTATCCTGGTTTCCTTTGCAACATCCAGGGACGAGTGTCTGAGCTGAAGTGGCGAATCAAAATTGTCCTTATTGTGCGTGGGTGTGATTCTGTGTGCTTCGCAGACTGGCATCTGACCCAGTGTGTGATTTACGACAGATTTTAGAGAAAATTAAGCCGGTTAAAAATGGAGGGAAAATCCCAGCACTGCCATGACTGTCTTCCTCATAACATGTGGCAATTTGTCACCATCGCTTGACTCTTTGTCACTCCACTTGAAAACCAAAAATCCCAAATCTTTCCCGAGGCTCAGAGAAAATTAGTTTTACCGCTTAATACAACATGTTTAAGCAAGTAAAAGCAGTGATAAAACACTGCAGTTTTTGCAGCACAATTAACAAACGATAAGCCTTTTCGTACTTCATTTAATGCAGGCCTCTTTGTAAAGAGAAAATGTGAAGGCTATTATATTTGCATTTTATGACGAGATTAAGAACCTATTACAATATACACTGGTGACCACTGTGCCATGGAAGTGCTGTAATGTTTTTATTTTTTTCTCCTGACCGTGCAGCATGGTTTCGAAAATGTATAATGGCAGAATATAAAGTACATTCTAAATATTTGTTCCAGATTTTCACAGAATATAGAACATACACGTATACTGTTAAATTAATAATCTTGGAAAGAAAACCTAAAATGTATGAAAATGTAAACAAGTGTTTGAAACATCAAAGGTCAACTTTCGGAAACAAGTTACGGAAATGAGAGAACTTGCACCCAATGACTATCAATTCAAACAATTTTCCTCCCGTTCTAGATTGCAGAGTATATTACAACACGAAGCCCATTAAAATGATGAAGCTGGAGGTCATCCAGTCATGAACACCAGACTAAGGCTGAAACCAGCTGTTTCCACAGTTTTTCTTGGAGTGCAGTGTTTTCGGAACATCTCTCGCGATATGCGTGTCTGCCTCTCGGGTTGCTGAAAGGTAACATATCCTCTGTAAGCTGTGTGATTCCACATTAAGTCATACGACATTGTTTGAGAACATCAAATACTGTCAGCCATGGCTTGCCGACCCAATGTATAACTCTTCTGGGACTGATTAGCAAGGTCTGGATACCTGGGCTGAGAATCCAAATAGATTTCGGAGAGCCTCGGGTTCAGCTGCCAGCTTGTATGTTTCCTGTGATTGCAAAGAATGATTAACTTCTTCCCCTCCAATGCCAATAGCTTAACACTACTTTCCTGCCATATAGCCAGAACATTTCAGTTGAACTCAGGGTATTTCTTAACCCAGAGAATTTCACTCCTATTGACCATCTCTATTCTGAGGTTCTTCACAGGTTCTTCTTCAATAAAACAAGATTTTTAATTAATACAAAAAGAAAATTAGTCTGCACAAAAACACCAGAGGTATATTACTGCTGTTATTTACCCCAGTGGTTTCACGCTGTAAAATTAATTTTGGAGATTAAATCAATTCTACGGGTTTACCGGCTTAACTATTAAGAAAGGTAGAAGTAGTCACACAAACAGCTACCAATAACATGGGTGAATCAGAGGATTAAGGGGAATGATTTCCATGTCTCAAATGGCCACCTCCAAAAGCGTCAAGCAATGCGATAACCGTAGAGAATGTTCTGGAAGTGAGGGGTGGGAAGACATCTTGCAGTCACATAAGTGCACGTCAAAGTCAAAAGTGCCTCTCCTGTCATTTTCAGATTTATGATCCATATATCGTACGCTGAGATAAAATTACGACCTCATTGGTCACAGTGACGAAACAGAATATAAATATGAATATGAAAGACATTTAAACACTGACAATTTGACAATGTAAACACCACAAACAGACATGGACATAAATACAAAGAAATTCAATGAAAAATAGTTTAAAAATTGTATTTATTTACATACATATATACATTATATATACATATATATATACACATATATATACATTATATATATATACACATACATATATATACATATATATATACACATATATATACACACACATATATATATATATATACATATACACACACAAACACGCACACGCACGCATCTGTGCTAATGGGCTTGAGTTGTGTGGACAGTAATGTGCGACAACAGATTTTGAGGAAAATATTATGAATGTAGAATAGTAGTTTTTGTTACAGGATTTTTAGTTATATTTTGTGAACCACAGTATATAAGCTTTATAGTGAACAACAACAGCAAGGATACCAGGGACTCCTGTGTCAGCATCAACCATACAAACACATTCTGCCTCCTTAATGCAACTTCATCCGGGTTTAAATTAATTTTGAAACGAAAAGAATGGAATGCCATTATAACAAGAAGATAAGAGTTAAAAATGACAAGGATAACTGAACAGGTATTAGGACAAGCGACCTGCTGTCTTCTTAAGTGAAACAACCACGCTGGGAGAGAATCACCGCCTCGGAATACAATAAATGTGAATAGGTAACAGGAATTGGCCCAGTTATTAGCCGTCTTGCCTGCAGGCTACATTGTTCAGTCTGTTGAAATGATGCCGAAATAAAATTAATTGAGAAAGACCAAGACAAAGATTTGTAGCTCAGAATGAGGGGTTAACGACGAACCAGCGTCAGAGACACATCGCATAGTCTCAACGTCATTCCCATTAAGTTCTCCTGACACCAGCATAGCAATATTGGGCTTACATCCTAAATTATGCTGCTCCACAATGTAAATCCTGTCTTGACATATATATTTTAAGTTTTTATTGAAAAAATGTCAATGACTTACTACCATAATAATACTACCCACTGCTGTGTGAGTAGAGAGTATCGTAAAACAGCAGGCTGGCACAAACTAAAACATATCTTTCCAAGCCTTCTCTCTGAACTGTCAGTCAGGAATCCAAACCTGCATTCAAACCGCGCTCAGATGGGAAGGACCGTGACCAAAGGCATCGAGTGGCGAACATAACATCTCATCGGCATCCAGACGCCCTTCATAGCTGCTGCCCGATTCAGCTTCCTCTGAACATCTGGGGGCTGCTGGAATTACACCTGATACTCGTTGCGGATGCTCTTTGCTCTGAGTGGATGAGGGCTTCAGGAACATTCTTTTTGTCGACACTGATGGCCGAGATCAATCTATCCACCCATCTTCTGAAGCTGGTACAGGGCTGCGGCGAGCCTGAGGCCTTTTCCAGGAAGCACGTCGGAACATCCTGTACGGGATGCCATTACGATGAAAATTCAGTTAGCTAAAGTCACAAAGGACACTGAACTGGCGGCATCCACTTGCTTGTTATTCATAGATAACGTTAACTACTTATTTCGAGTCGGTGACTCAGAAAAAGCACAATTTCATTTAACACACTTTAAATAGGCACCTTTCCTTATAGGGTCTATTTCCTGCTCTGTGTGGCAGGCTTCATGTGTACTAGGCTTTGTTCACGGTCTCTGCAGGTAAAGACCCAGTTACCAAATTGGCATTTAAAAACCCTCCTGTCCTGAATTATTCATGTTTCAATCTTGCGCAGAGCTTCTGTACTCGGCAGGCTTCCCGCGTGAACCTATTTAATACATAATTTACAAAATTATGCTACGACCAGAAAGCAAAGTATTTAAATGTTTACCGTAACCAGAGGCGGAAGCCATTTTCAAATGGCTGCAAATTAAATGAGATGGGAACGATATTAGGGGGTAACAAAAACACAATTAATCACGGTCCTCAGTTCCCAAGCCACAGCGCGGCCCGCAGCATCGTGAAACCGGCCCCCGAGCCTCCGCTATTCTCCCCCCCCCCGGCGTGACGTGTCGCGTAACCTGGCAGCTCATCTGGGGGACGATCCGAAAGCGAGGCTGCCGATTAGCATCAGCCCGGGGTCGGCGGTACCATGGAGACGCACGGCTCGACGTTCCGGAACAGCCTCCCGCATCCTTGGAAGCACATGACCTGAATCGTAGCCTTTTACTGGAACCCATTACATCCAGAATATAATATTTACAAGGCTAATTTATTGACCTCGAGAGCGCGTGCGGCTGAATGAAGGCGAGACTGTCAATTTGTCACGTGCATGGGGACCAGGTGACAGATGAAATTAACTCCTTTAAAAGCAAACAAGCAATATAACGCACAAGGTCAGTACTGTTTCAGTTTGTCTTCGCATTCCAGCTACTGGAAAATGAAGTCACAACCTTATGATGAGAACACCGCAGGATAATCTCAATCCCATCAGCCCACTTACACCTCCCCCCCCCCCCCATGCCATTTGCACAGATAATAGTGGGAGGTGGGGATTCTCGGCCAGATGTGGCACAAGCAATACACACACAACCACGATTAAAACTCGCCTCTCCCATGCACCGGGATGTGCAATCCGACCTGGTTCTGAAGTGATTGTCAGCTGCCGAGTTTCTGACACGTTCCCTGTTTTCCTGCCCCTTGGGCTGGCTCCCCCCACCTCATAAAGATAAACAAGCAGGAAAGCAGCACTGTGATAGGCCAAAGCCGGCTAGTCTGGAATGTCGCCCGCTAAACGTAGGAGCAGAGACTCAAAAGCCCTTCCTGAAAGCTGGCATCTGATTACAAATAAGTCTCGAGCAAACTGACGGCGCCTCTGATTTGCAATTTGTGCCTGAAATTTGGCTTGCAGGCGTAGCCACGCAATAACACCGGAGGATTCTTATCGGTAATTTTGCAGGTGCTCAGAAAAGAGGAGTTGGTATAAAATGCAGCAGCTTCGGTGTCCCGAGTAGCCGGGTTTGTCGGGTAAGAGAGGCCCTGATTGGCAGTCCCAAGCGGACCTTTACGCGACCTGCCGCCACCTGGACGGGCCGTGATAAAGAGGCGCCCAGCTGCGGTTGATCGCAGCCCTCAATGCAGTGGCCATGGCAGTGGGGAATGGAAATGCCGGATGACGCAGCGTTGGGGGGGGGGGTGTCTGTGTCATCATCAGTGACCTTGTATATTTAGCTGTGTAATCCGGGGGTGGGGTATCTATCGACTCCTTAACAAGCACAGCTCTCTGCATTTCCGCTCATAATTAAGAAATTGGCAGGGATCAAAAAAAAAGTTATTTTGGAGTGGCGTGTAATTAAACCCACACATTCCAGCTCCTGTTCCTGATCCAACCTGGTTACCACGGTAACAAATCCAGCTTGGTCCTCCTGGCCTCTGACATTCTTCTGTACATCTGAATCGTAAACCTCCTGCCTTGAAAGACTAAAAAAAAAACACTGGCAAGGTACATGGAACACTGCAGAAAGGAATGTTCTGGAAGTTCCCAGGTACTCATGTTGTCATCTGATGACCATAAAATTTTACTACAATCTTTCTGAAGAAAAAAAAAAAAAAACTACTATGAACCAGTACGGGGAACCACATAAATATCCAGTGAGCTCAGGCTCCACACAAGAGACAAGTTTGTTATAATTTACAACTAGCTTAAACTGACTGCTTAGCGTGCTTAAAAGGGGTCACTCTCACAAACCTGAGATTAAAAAAACATGCTACAATGAAATACAGTGGTTGTTCTTTCACAGAGTAACTAATATAGCATCAACTTCTACGGTATATTAAAAATACATTTTTTAGTGCTTCTAAAAACATTTCCCCCAGTATAAGTAGCCAAAAATCTCATAAGCCTTACCGTAAGATGCATTTAAAACTGATTAACTGCCGCAGAGACAAAATCGACATTTTAGACAATGATGTTAAAAATGAAAGAATTACTGTTACAGTAATCAGTTCTTGAGAATGGCCCAGAGGTGATGAGCTGGTCAGGGGGTCTGCTAGAGATTTTGGGCCCCATGACGCCATACCATACCGGGCCCCCAACCCAGACCAATCCAATTATGATCCAAATTGTATAGGGGTCCTTGGAATGATCCTAAACTCTCCTTCCTAAACACGTCCGGGGCTGGTGTTGAAGAAAGTATCTAAGTGGCGTGAAGGGCGAATGATTGGTTTCCAGCCCCTAGTAAGAGGGACTGTGTGAGCAGATCAGCCAGATGGCTGAGTAGCATTTTCATTGACCTTTCGCTGACCTTTATTAGCGGCCCAGAAAAAGCAGAAATGTGCATACAAAAGCCCAAAAGCGAGGTCGAGATTGAGGAATACTAAAAACATAGCGGCTACTGATGAAGAATGACTGAGATCTCTCCGGGGCTTCCATGATCAGCGTGCGTACCGTTTCAAGATGGGATTTGAAAAGACGCAGGCGGTAATTTCCCGCTCCGTGCGGGCACCGGCTTGCTGAGACGCAGCCCGCCGGAGGGAATGTCAAGAAAATTCAGAGGGATCCCATCTCATCCCACCCAATCCCCTGGCCGCACGCAGGAATCGCCCCCCCCCCCCCCCGGGGGGGGAGGGGGGCGGGCCACAAATTCTTCCACCGTTTGATTGCTGACACCAAAGGCGTAGGCCAGAGTTTGATATTTGGGTAAGGCAAAACTTAATAAATATTTTGGAGGAAATGGCTGAAACCAAATTAAATATTGAGGGGTCCACGTTCTGAACCCTTTCCCCGACTCTCAAGCTGACACGTTCATTGCCCGGTTCAAAAAAAACTCACGAAAGTGTTCTGCTTTTAGTTTTTCTGTACATGGGGTGGCAGAGGATCTTGTGTGCAGTGCGTTTCTTACCACGAATCCTTGAAGCAGGAGTCAGAGAGACATACTGAGCTGAAGGTCACTTCAATCCCCTCGCTCACCTCTGGCAGATTAACATCTCATTACGCATAATCGTCACTTAACGTGGAGGTCCAGCGCCATGGCCCGCCTTCCCAGGGGAAAGACGCCTGTCAGAATTTGAGGTACTAAAGTGTTCCGGAACGCGGCGGCGGGCGGGTTCCGAGGATGTGACGTCCCGGCGCTTCATTAGCCCTGCGGGCATCCATTTCATCTCCGACGAACGTTGCTGGAAACCGTCCTTCAGTCGTCAATTAAATGCTGCTAAGGTCTGGCAACTGATGGCCTATTTTTAAATTTTACGGCAAAGAATAATCATGCTGGCCCTTCTTGTCATTTTATCGATTCTACACACATATGAAACGCAGCACGTGGGCTCCACAGCAGTTTAATCGCGCTAAGCACACGCAGGATAGACCACGGCTCAGATTTAAGATGAGGAGCTACATAGCCGTTAATAGGATGTTGATGGGATAAAGTGCTTTGGGTGAAGGACATCTCCAATGTCTCAGGGAGGCCTGACAGGTCATTACGCGCATGTTCTCCTGTCGGGAGCCCGTGAGTGACTGTTTGACGCTAACCTCGGCTGTTTTCGCCCCTACCGCTGACATCTGGACTGTGAATAAGAAAGCTGACTAGCAGAATCGTGAATCAAAGGACCGATGAGAGCGATGCAGAATTAGATGTACTGTTACGGGATAGCTATAGATTTTGTGTCATTACCTGCATTGCCAGCAGATCTATCAGTCAAATGTATGTACCTTCTTTTATCAAATAAATACACCAATGGGCCTGAAGGTGGCAGCGCTTATTACAATTCATGGTTCTACCTGCAGCTAGTGGCAGCCCAAAGCAACATACAGGTGAAGATCAGTGAGAAAGATCAGCCAGTCCCAGGAATAACTGGGGTGAAACGCTTCACACATGGGGCCCAATAGCAACATTACTATTCTAGCTACGGGACTTGAACCAACAACTTTCCACTCGCAGAGGCTTACTTACAAAGTCACGCACCACCTCCAAATCTCCCCACATCCATTCCATGGAACCCACACTGACGTACCGGTCACTAGATGTGCTCTATTGGGCAGATGAATCTTCAGGCCATTTGTGACCCTGGTTGACTGCAACCACTCTTGCCAAACATCCAGCGCGCATCAACAACACGCCAAGGACACAATGCCGTTCTCAGTAAATGGACTTCCGATGGACCTCTGGAACCCCTCGCACTCTTTATGGAATCGCCGCAGTTTCATTATTTAATTCTGGTTCTGCAATCAATTGTTCAGTAATTGTACATGCACTACAAGACTTGGACGCGTTTAGAAATGGGCTAGGACTGTCATTGGCTAGAAAGGCGTAGCGTTTTTACGACAGAATGCTAAATGGTGTGTTAGAGTGGCTCGCATTCTCTACCTCCACCCATCCAGCTGTATGAGAGACATAAACACCATGCCAGTATTAGCAGGTGATTTATAAGTCTGTCCAAGGGTGATTAACTACTTATTTTAAATGCAGCTAAAAAAAAAACTACAAAATCACAATGTCTGGCCTGTGTATCGTCTGTCTGTTTTCTTTCACCTGCTGTAGATTTTTTCCTCTGTTTAATGTCGCCAGTATATTTTCTCAGGCACTGAAGAGCAGACACACTTAAGCAAAGCTAGACACAGAAATCTGACAGTATTGATGATATTTGCACAGCATCTGTCACCCTCATTCCAGTGGTCTGGCCATGTTAGACAGACCATCTGTCTACCTACTCCATCTACCCAGACAGGATTATCACTGTTCAGGTGCCTTTTTAATTATGACTGGAACAATTTGGGTGGGGGGAGGGGGGTTCATTAGGTATACTTTTGTCACCATACTGCCGCCCTCATAAATTCATAATAGAAGGTGACACTGCAAATTTCAGAATGAGAAATGTCTGGGCCGGCAGTGGAAATGCTGATTTCAGCAAGTGTTCTGTTTCGAGCAGCAGCGCCGAGAGGCCCTCCTTTAAAACATCAGGACAGCACATTACCCACCCCCACCCTATCACACCCACCCACTCGGACCCAAATGTATGGACATCTCGCTGAGACAACCTCACACAACTATGGTCGACACGACACACGCAGTAAAGCTTACAGAGTTCAAGTATCCGTGTCGTGCTAGATGGCTGTACTTATAGAGCCTTGAATCCACAATGTCAGGAAAAATATGGGTCACAACGTCAATATAGAATAGAATAGAATAGAATAGTGTTACTTCATTGATCCCAGTGTTGAAATTCTTGCCTACCCCTCTTACTCCCCATGAGACACACAGACGCATATGCAGGTGAGAACAGGCTTGGGGGTCGCAGTGCAAGGTCAGCCAGCATGCAGTGTCCCTGGAACTGGGGGTTAAGGGTCTTGTTCAAGGGCCCAAGGGCAGCATCAGCCTGCTGGCTCCGGTATTCGAACCGACGACCTTCCCAAAATGGGACTGGCTTGTGAAATAGATACACTGCTTATCTGCGGAACTACAGACAGCCGTTTAAACTGTGAACAATTTCCCGTTCTCCTAATAAGAACTCAGCTTTTTATGTTTTTCAATTGTCCATGAAACAATTTTCTGTGGCAGTACAACCGAAAAGCTCCACGTGTCAATTTGGTGACGTGTAAAGATACTACATTAACTAAGCAAATACATACTGTATGGTCAAACACTAAAACTGACACAAAGGAATAAACATGGCAGCTCACGCACATTATTCTTGACATTCCCTTGTGCAAAAGATCGTTTTTTTCCCTCGTGACACAGAATGGATTATGGGTAATTTGTTCTCTTTTGGGGAACAGTATGTACCATATAATGCATGGTAACAGAACAAAGAATGTTAAGTCCATGAAATGGGACTCACTATTACGGTTAAGGAAGCAGTGGGGGCGGTAATTGCACAAACTCCGCAAGCACTACAACACCCACAATGCTCTTTGTGAATAACGAGGCAGCCAATGGCCTGACAGCTACATTAAAAGCCAGAATGGCTACATTTAAAGCATTTTTTTAATGACAATGAAAAGATGGCCTGAACTCTCCTGGCTTCCAGGGGAATTTGATTTTGAAGTGCCTGCAGATGCTTCAAACGTTAATACTCTGTCCAGAATCCAGCCAAGCTGTTTCAATGGGCTTTTGGCACGGTGCTGTTTTCCCCACCGGGAGACAAAGAATTTTTGACTCAACCGGATCTCGGCATCCAGCACGCATGCTGTTTCTACACAGTTAGGTCAACGCTGTCCTCTATCATGCAACGGCAGCCTTCATTAACAGCCCCACTGTAAGGACGGGTGGTAGCAGTCCCGCGGGGCCGAGGTGTTAGACAAAGAGACACGGGGAGACATTTTTAGAAACTTTACAAGAGGTGGTAGACAGGGCCATTGGGGCGGTTGCCATGGGGATACAAACACTGGGCAATCGCACTTATCACATTTCCCTTCAAGCCATATTTGAAGGTCGCCAATATTAAAATAGCAATAATTAGGGGCTGATATCACAGATTCACACCTGCATTGCAGTGATGTGGGACACTGAAGGACACTGTTGTGAGATGTGCTGGTATGTGGATGGTGTGACATGGCCGTGGGTGGATCATTCTTGGCTAGGCTGTGGAAGAAGTCATCTGGGGGGACATCCCCGTGGCCCCTGGAAATGACTGATGTCACCTACAGCATCATCACCCATGGAGCACTGTGTGAAAGGGTGAGAACCTGAGAACTCTTATCAGCCGCCCGTTGCAAACAAACATCTCGACCTAAGGGTTGTGCACTAAGGGCATCCCGATTGACGTATCCACTTTCTAGGTTTGACAAATGCAACTGCACGTGTAGGTTTGAATCTATTAGATTGAGAATGGTTTCACGTTTGAATGCTGCCCCCGAGTTACTGCTGTGAGCATCCAGACCAAGGATCCTTGTGGGGCACAATAAATCACCATGGCGACGACCACATTTGCGTTGTGGTTTTGTTGTGCTTCCACATTTTTTGTGATTTATAAACACATTCATAACAAATAATAATGCACTCATAAAGCATCATGAACATGGTTATAAATATTTATAGAAAGCATAACACATTGTAGCCATGTTCTCATCTATAATACACTATAGACACCTTTATAATGCAGTACAAAGCAACCTTAATGCTTATACCAACCATTATAATGCATTATAAAGGTATCTATAATGCATTATAGATGAGCTTCATAGAGCATTAATAATGCATAATACACATGGCTATGTTATACCTTTTGATAAATATTTATAGCCATGTTTATAATGCTTTATGAATGCATTATTTGTTATAAATATGTTTATATGTTACTAAAAACAAGACCTTAAGTGAAGCGTTGCCGAAAAACTCAACAAAAACTCAAAAGTGTCAAATGGGGATAGAACTTTAAGCATGGCTGTAACGAACAGTTAAAGATGGTCTAGCAAGTTCGATATCTCACCATTAACAGGGATTAATCACCTGCAAAGGTTTCAGCATGTCCCAGAAGACTGAATACTGCATTTATAGATCTATGAGTACAAGGTGTTGGACACTTAATGCTTTTCTGTGTGACCACAGTGGTATAGCGGAGGGTCCAGTGCTCCAGAAGAGGGTTTTCCTGCAGCGTCTGCAAACACCGGGTTTGGCACTGCGCCCCGCATTGTCCGACATCTTCATCACGCTCGCAGACACACAGGCCTGGTGCTGAGGGATCCTGTGACTCTGGCAGATGTACGACCGCCGGGCACAGCGGTAGCTCGTAATGGTGACACGGCGGGCCGCGGGACACTGGCGTGAGAAAGCAGGGTGGGAGGTGGGGTACTGCAAGTAGCAGCTCATCGCCAGTCCTGGTTAATCGCTCACCGCTCAAGACGCCGCACGCTGATTTTCGTGTTCTGATGATAATAGGGAAAGAACCAGTGGAGAAATGTCGCACTCATGGAGGGGGCAACTGCCAAGACCTAGCTGGGGGGGTGTGTGGGCGGGCCCATGATGTCATCACACTCACTGGGCACAGTATCCACCCGGTGGCAGGAGCAAGGACCGTCAACCTGTCTATAACGGGCAAACATGTACGTGGCAAGACCCATCTGCATTTGTGCAAAAAGTTTTTATAGAGGAAAAACAAAACTACGTAGGTTGCATTTTTACATAAATACCATGTTCCTGGTAACGTGACCTGACCCATCCTTCATCTCCGAGCCTTGCTTCCCCATCCCCGTCGCACTCACCGAGGTGGCGAACTTCATAGTCCTGTGGTAAAAATGCTGAGGTCCATGACTCAGCAGTGGGGGGGAGTGACCAAGCCACCGTAGGCAGGGAGAGAGAGGACAAAGCCGGGCACAAAACTGGAGAGGGAGTCAAGTTAATAGAGTATTGATTTCCACTTTCACGGGTCTGTCTATGATATTCTTTGTATGATGACTTAAAAAAGTAATTCAAACCCATCACAGGGGGGGGGGGGGCATTCAGGTCTACCCACTGAGTATTGGTGTCATGAGATCTTCACACACACATCTGCCCATGACGTCCCCAGATCTTACAGCTCGTCCGCCTTGCCATTTAAGCGAGAACGCTCCATTTCTAAAGGCAGTATCCTACAGAAGGGGTGATCAGGGTGTGCATGTAACATAGCCGAGAGTAAATAAAAATAAAAGCTATACTGTATCCTGATCACACTTTTATGGTAGGACTTGCTGTTGTGATTCATCTTCTGTAACCCACTAGAGATTACCTGACTGATAAGTCATTAGTAGCGAAGGATTCGAAAGTACATCAACAGTGCCCCCTCTGGCAGGTTGCGCTCATAGCAATGTCAGTTCACTCAGTTAACGTTCATTTGTTGTCGCTTTGACGTTCTCCCTGTCACCATGGCATCAAAGGCCTGAGGGGACAGCCTGCGGGCACAAAGAGGTCCAGCTTTTATACTGATATTCTTTTGGGGTGTAAACACTACACTCCCCAATTAATGTGCTACACATTTCAGTACTGAGTCTTACTAAAATCATGCCTACACAGTACAGCCAATTGTCAACGGCGCCCCCTACCAGCGGAAAGCCCACCTCTCTGCAGCTGTCACCTCAGCAGGCTGACCAGCACAGCAAATTACTTCTTCACAGTAATAATTTTCGCTCTGATCCATGCTACACGCTCCGCTGGGGGGCGGAGTCTTGATTTGCATTCTACCGTCGTAACCAGGCGACCGCATCCCTGGATCCCTCTTTCCTGGCCGTGAGGGCTGATGCCTGCCAAGAGACTGGCTCCAAGCTGACCCCCACCCCATCTCAGCAGCACACCCCTGCGCTGACAGGCAACGACCTCCGACCTCCTTTTCAAGCCCAGGGCAAGTAAACAGATAAAATCTCAGTGACAAATAAGTCAGAGGCCGACCTGTGGTGTACATACCAAACGCAACCAGAACAGGCAACCTCATGAACGGGGCCGCATCCATCACGTCTGTCTTCACTCGCGCCGTCGTAAAACAATCAATCCAGTGGAAATGAGGGCAATTAAAAGAGAAGTGAGCAAGTCACGTTTGGATTTCCTAATCCTACCCGAGATGGTTAATAACGCCGCAAAAATATATGCATTATACCGAGTACCTGCACTTCTGCTGACAGGGTCAGGGGACAGAGGATAATTCTGCGAACGAACTGGCACACATTGAGACTGCTGACGCAACCGGTTCCCCCAACTCCTATAAAGGAAAAGCAGCAAACTGTAAAGAAATCGGCCGATTTTAGCACCTTTCAGTAGCAATTTCTATTCAGTGGCAGGTATCCGATCCCATCTTTCATTTAACTGTTTTATCTGTAAAGTAGCCAGTGCCTTTCAGCAGTGACTTCAGCTGGGAATTCTTGTTGCCGAGGAACCAGAGAGCTAGACGTGGCCCCAGAGACAGAAGTTATCTGCAGAGTCAAAGCTCACTGTGACTCCTCCCTACTCCACTGATCAGAGTCCTGTCCTCTGGACAGGTTTCTGCTCCACCTCCTCTTCCATATCAAACATACCTCCAAGCCTTCAAAGTCAACATCTGCAGTAAGCTCTCTGTGCACTGGGGCTCGGCTGGTTAGGACTCTGTGCCTGTCACCAGAAGGCCGCTGGTTCAAAACCCATGGTCAGTCATATGATTTCAGTGTTCCAGCAACGATTTCAACCCCCATTTGCTCCAGCGACTGGCTGACTCTGCTTTCTCAATCGTGTGTCATTTTTGATAAAAGACTCCATTAAAATAAATAAATATAAAATTTAACAGTGCCTCAAATAGAGCCTTGTTATAACCCCTGAGTGAAAACGCCGACTCATAAATTCCTTCCCTTCCAGTTCACATCTTAAAACCTAGATACCCTTTTGCTGCTTGACTAAAACAAATAAAAAGACAATCAACGGGGAATTACTAAGCCAGCGAGGGCAAAAATGTGTCTTCACATTCATCTCTAAACATGCATCTGATTTGGTGTGGGTCTTGACTGAAAAGGAGTTTGGCAGGTGAAGATTAAGCAGAGAGAGAGATGAAAAAGGTCAAGATTGATTTTGACGCCCGTTTAGTTGTTGATTAACTTTAAAAAATGCAGACATTTGGTAATTCGGTCCCCAAGGGCTGTTTCATTAAATTCCCTAAGGGCACAACAGTTACCGCAGGTACCAAAGACACACAAAGGCACGTCTCCTCCATCTCTCATTACTCCATCACCCGTACAGCACAAGCTCAATTCATACACTTTACACAGGCCTCCATCAAGATGGTGAGAAGTCGCCTTAAAAGCCACAGCTGTCAGGTGACTGTCAGCACTAGTCAGCGGCGTGTGCCTCAAAGCCATTTGGGGGCGTGTGGGGAACACTCTACACCCCCCAGCAGAATTAAACACAGATCATCTCAGCTCTAGGGGCTCATCATGTGCAGTAAACAAGACTGACAGGACTCTACACTCTAAAGGCTCCTACACTCTTCATATCCTAGGTGCGAGTCAGCAAGATTCCATCACAATGAGTTTAGGCATCCAAAGCTATTGCTGATGGGAATCTCAAAAAACATTCTACGGCAACACTCAATTCTAAAAGCTGCAACGCAAGCCGTAGTGTTGAGAGAGAGCAAGCCTTAGTTCGTTAAACTCACAGGTGGTCTGCACCAAAAGCATTTTAATATGACGTCTAAACATTGCACAAGAGTGATGTTCTTCAAAGAAACACCGATTTCATTAGCATTGTGGTGGGCTGTCTGGAAAATTAACCATTTAGTGTGAATCCAGATGCGTAACATGTTCAAATGAGCTACCACATGCTGAAGCCATAACTGGACATGAGCAAGGGGGGTCTTTGCCCTACATTTCTTCAGCTTCCTCCCACCGGCAAAGACATGACATTGGGCTAACTGGCATCTCAAAATTGCTTTGTGTGCTATGCTGCCAGGATTTCATACCCCCCCCCACCCCCTCCCCCAACACGGCTGGAAAATTGATGAATAGATGATGGATGAATATTAAGTCTATTTGTCATAACCACACGAAAGTGGAATAATATTAGGGATTCACTATATTGCCAGAATCACAATTGTGCATTAGTAACTGATGTAATCAAATGTGTTAATTAAATATTATATTAAATATTACTCGTAAGAATTTTTCGGATAAACAATCCTAATCGGGCTGCAATAATCCATTCTTTGCCAAAATGAGTCTTTGCGACGTTAACGCGTTAAAACGGTTTCGCATTAACCTCTATTCGTTTTGGCATGTATGGTAGCATTATTGAAACGTTTACGAAAACGCTCTGCTTCCTCTAAAAATCTAAAAATGTTGAAATGAGTTTGGGGTGAAAACACTAACTCGAGTGTGTTACTTAACTCGGAGGTACACAAGGTTGAATGCTTTAAACTTCTGTAGACTTTTTGCGGAGTTCAAGAAATAATCTAGTAATTCACTACCATCGTTCATATTGTAAGTTAGGTACGCCGGTATTTATAAACGGGCAGCAGTTACTGTATTCAATTCAATTTATTTTTATATAGCGCTTTTCACAACAAGGTTGCCCCAATGCGCTGTATGCGTTTAACCGCGGACGAAAAGCGATGAAAGCACGGGAAGGGAGGCTAGTTTTGCATGATCAAAAACAGGGCAGGTAACGTATATGGAAAAAAAACAAGATTTTAGCAAATCGTCATGCTCTCAGCGCGCATAAACAAGGACGATACAGAGAGAATAACAAAACTCCTATCACCCTCATACACCATCAATACCTTAACTTCATGCAAAACGCGAAGTGTTAACCAAAAGCACTTGACTGAATTTTCTGTAATATTACTGACAATCATAGACTCTTCTGTCTATGAAAATCACACAGCCAGAACGTATTCATCGTTTCACAGAACAAGCACCCCACTCGACTTCTCTTATTATAAACTGCTGAAAGGCTTTGGGATTATATACACAGTTTAGATGATCCTGTTACGGAAAGACCAGAGTCCCGGCAGACTGAAATCTATATGGACGTACGGTAAGCACATACGCCAGACATTGGGGTGCATGCTTAAGGCGACAGCGGGATCCCGGTGAGCTCCGGTGCGATCGCCGCGGACGCCCGCAGTCACATCAGCTCGTACTCTGATACGTTTCCAAGTTAAGTTCCGCGCACTTACCAAGCAGCATGGTGGGTCTGAACGGAGCCAGACCGCTCACAAGCTCTGCCTTCTTCCCTTCGCAAAAGGTGACCCAGTTGTGTCCAAAAAGGAAACCCGAAAAAAAAAACGCAATACGGGAATATTTATCCCCCAGGAGGGAAAAAAAAACTAATAAACAGAACGGAAACAAGTAAATCGTCTTTGTTCTCTCCTTATCTGCTCTATTTTTCACGGTCTGTTTTCCTATTTTTTAAATCTTCAATCACGGATTTCCGCAAATCCCAGTAGTTTCAACTAGAAGAATGATACACATGCACCCCAATCAAAGGCTTAATGCTCTACTGATCTCTGTGTCCTGGAGGAGGGTAGGCAAGGGCAGAGAAAGGGAGAGAGGGGAGAGAGAGAGACAGAGAAAGAGGGAGTGTAAGACAGAAAGGGTGCTGGTTGGCTTTCCTCGGGCTGTCAGGCACCATTTGGCGCAGATGGGGACACAGGACACCAAGATGCTTCCATTTTTTTTGTATGACCCCAATATCTGTCAAATCACATCTTCTAGAGTGGCAGGAGCGCGTGACAAACACAGAAATGTGTGTCACGTCGGGATTTTGAGTGCGTCGGTCTTCTTATCATTCAGTGCTGACTGAATTGTGTTGATTGAGACTTAGACGGATGTTCAGGAGCCGATCTTTGCCTGCATTTGGGGGGGCGGTGGCGGGGACACCCCCATTGATATGCCAATGCTAACAAATAACAACGTGGTTTCTCTTCCCAGATGCCTTTTATTTCTTGTTTTCAAGAGGTGTTTTGGCTGGAATTCTTCCATGTCACAAATCCATCCATGTACAGAAGACCATATATATATATAAAACAAATATCAGCCAATCCTCAGACACATGATATATTGTACTAAACACGATAGAGTTCATCTGGATTTGTTTCAATGTCAAATGAGACTCCCATTCTCAAGCTGACTGGTTAAATGGTGATTCCATATATTTGAAGGAGTTCTTGGCTGCTATCCATACCAGTTTTCTGCAACCCCTAAAGTATCACGAGGGCTCAAAGAATATATACGGCAGATGAATTCCCAAAGTTCTGTTTTCTAGGTGTCACAATGGGTCCTTGGCTATTAGCCGGACAGCGTCACTTAGACTTCGATTGTGGCGTAAGTGTCCGATCCAGGCTCCGCCCCACGCTGTCAGTGTGCCACAGGAAAATACAGACCCATGAAATGGAAAATGAAATGTTTGCAAGCAGGCTGGTATTCATCTATATCTCTATATCTCCGTGAGAGCAAAAGAGGTCACTCCCATGAATATTCTAGAAGAACAGCGAGACGAGATTCGGCAGTCACCGTGGGATGTCCCTTCTAATTTCACGCTGGTCTTCTCCCGACACGACGCTCCAGCCAGCTTACGCGTCAAAGACGACGAGAGAGAATCTTGGAGCAGCGGTAAGTTCTCACAGAGATGCTCTGCATCTCACGAGGGTGTCGTCAGGAGTTAAAACAACTCTTTCCCTTCTGCCTCTTCCCTGCTTGTTGGGACCGTGTACGAGGCAGAGGAGGGGCTGTGGTGAAAGAGATTACTTTTGGCCACAAAGGTTTGTGGAGGGAATTTCCAGGAAACTTAGGAATTGTCAGAAGTGAGAATTCCTAATTATAACCTTATTAGTCAACGATGCATTCCAGAAAGATCCCTTAAATGAATGAAAGAACTTCTGTGTTTGAAGTTTATAGCCCACCTACTGTCACGGACGCCTTTTAATGATGAGGTAGACAATGCTAAGAGTTCAGTACGCTGATGTACCTGCAGACCCTCAATGGTGAGAGGGGGTTTGGGAACAGCGCAAATTGGGGGCTTGACTATCGGGGCTGTTTAGCAGCTTGAGATTGCTTTGAGGCTCCGAGAAACCATACAGAGGTGAGAATCAGCAGGGGCTTGTTGATGAGGGAAAGTTTCATCCTGTGATGAGCTAGGCTCACCTGGGACTGCGGTGCTTGGAGAGACCTGATTTTAGCACGGACGCCTCCAGCTAATTGGAAGTAAATTACTCGCAGCCAGGGGCCAACGGCAGCTTGGGTGTTGATGATGAATGATTTCATGCCGCATCAGTCCCGTGTCGGCGGACGGCTTTGGTGAGGGTCCCCGTGTGGATACCCCCTCCCCTAACAGGCCTGGCATCAGCCGCATAGACAACCATGTCTTCCTGCGTGCGTGAACGCTGTCTGCCGTCAGTGGCACTCGATCATCTCTGTCTGCCGTCTGCAGAAAAGTGCCCGATGCTGTGTGTTTCCCTGAGTGCTGAACTCACACTGTACCGCGTGACTTTCAGTGTTAGTGACAGACTATAGGGCTTCCTCGCTAAGAGCTGGGGATCCCTCGTCATCCGTTTGCGGCAGCATGAGGGAAGCTTGGAGGCCGGTGACTGCCAGTCCGGCTGCGTGACCAAGAAGCGAGTGTAGCCCCACCTGTGGCCGAAGTCCCCAGTGACAGCTGCAGTGGCGATTAATTAAAATGTGGGATTAGCTGGTGGCTGATGTCAGTATAGCAGACATGGGTAGTGGGGGGTGGGGGCTACTAGGGCCCTGATTGACAGAACGGGGAGAGAGACTGGGGGAAGGTGGGGGGCATGTTTGGAATATTAACCACGTTGTCACCTGGTTCGGTGGGCGGCGCTTTGAGTATACAGTGACTCTATCTGGGTCTTCTTGACAGAAGTAGGGGTACATCAACAAGCACGCTCAATATTTAATGTGCCTATTCGACGTCTTCGGCTTAAACGTATTAAACTGAGCCAATTTAGCTTTCAGATGCTCCTCTACTTACAAACTTCCAACTTACGAACTTTCAGACATACGAACGAAGAGGACTGTAAGTCCAAATTGTGTTCATTAGGCTCCCGTTTCCTGTCTGCAACATCAATTTTGTTTTCGACACCAATTCCGCCTAGTACGACTTCTGGCCGCTACTCCCGCCGCACAGCAGTGTAGCGTGTACACTCCCAGCATCCTAGTTCTTAGTACTTGCGTGTACCCTTAAAATGATGTTGAATGACGACTTACGAACATTTCAATTTACGAACGGCTGTTTGGAACGTACAGTAACTCATTCGTAAGTAGAGGAGCATCTGTATTTGCTTGTTAGATAATCCATAACCGTCCAGTGCTGGGCTGTGCTGAGCCTGATACCCATCCTAGGAGGCAGAAAGACATAAAAATATTACTGCGATCCCATCCTGTGAGATAAATGCCTCTATAGGACACCGCTGGAATTCAGTGGGGGGGAGGTTAGGGTGAGTATCCACATGATCTGCATCTGCTCAACCCCACCACTAGGGGGCAGCGTTCCCCGCCTTGCTAATCTCCCAGTTGTCCTCAAGCTGACCCTCACGATCAATGCTCATCAGGCTTGACTGCGCTTCTCAACAACCCCCCCCTACCTGGCCGTTATGAAAACAACGGCGCTCTGTACTTGGGGTGCTGGGGAGGGGGGGTGTCCTCTGCATACCCCACTTCTCTCCATATAGTAACCAGAGAAGCCAGGAGGGATATGATAAAGCATTTAGAATAACTGAGGAATAGGCCCTGCTCTGGGCACGTGCAGCGTGCACAGTCCCCGTGTTGTGTGAGTTTCCTGGCACGTGATCTGTCACCTTCAAGGTGCCCTTTGTGTGTGTGTGTGTGTGTGTGCCCTGCGACAGGCTGGCACCCCATGCACAGCGTCTCCCTCCTCCTGCCCCGTGCTTCTCGGTACATGTCCCATGATCACTGTGACCCTGAGCTGGATAACCAGTACGGAACACGGGTGGATGGATGGAACATTCTTTAAAAGACAAAAAAAACCCTATTCAGACAGCCGGTTATGAACTATGAGCTTTCTCACGTTTCCACGCCGCATGAGATCATGTGACAAAGAGTCTAATGGCGTAATAAAACAGCTGCCATTGGACATAAAAAGCCAAAATGTGAGGCACCTGTGGAGTTAGAAGAAGAAACTCATACTTTACTGAGCACGAGCATTTAAGAATAAGAATAATAACTGGCTTATGACTCCAGTATTACCTGCTGGTTATGGGAAGAGAGAAATTTAATTTACTGTGACACCCCCCTAAAAGGCATATTGCCACGTCACAGAGGAAAACGTTACTCAGTTTTTGTCTTACAAGTGGGAGGATAAACCCATCAGATTGCAGGAAATGGGAAGACGGAACGGGCTGTGGCACACGATTCGGGGGGGGGGGGGCAGGAGAAGCCATAGCAGGGCTTGAGTAATTAGGGAGGCTGGGGCTCACCTGAGAGCTGTAATTACTCCTGAGTCTGTAATGACTTTGCTCACCAGTGGGGTGGGGGGGGGGGAGCAGGGAGGTGCTGAGAGCTGATGGCTCGTTCGGGAACGCAGGCCCGAGGCCGCGGAGGGATTTACAGCCAGAGTCTCACCACGGGACCAAACCGGCCCCGGTACGTAAACAGAGACATAAACCTCACTGGTGTAGGAGGAGGATGCTTACATGCAGCCAGCTGTGCCGTGCCGGGGAGGTCGTGCTTCACTGTGCTTCACTGCGCTTCACTGCCACACACTCTGAGAGATTCAGGGCAACGGGGCATGTACCCTGGGGCTACCACGCCACGCGGGGTGGCATCATGGCTTGTCAGACGCTCTCTGAAAGCACCCAGGGCTGCGTTTCCAGGCACTGGATAAAAGACAAGCCCTCTTCTAACCTTCAGCACAAGAGCTGAAGGACCCTCCCCCACCTCCAGGGATGGAGGATAGGGAGGGGTGACACGTGGGAAGGCTGTAGCAGTCCTGGTTTAATCCATTAATTAATGGCTGTTAGGCAACCATGCAATCATCACTAAACCTCACTATAACTTTACTGAAGTTATAAAGATACTTATAAACAAACACAGAAGGCGTTCCACCAAATGTTACATTAAAAGCTGCTTTAGGTATACGTCTGCATTGCTATTCAAGTGCCTTGGAAGGAGCCCTTCATTCAACATTCAAAGATATGATTAGTATGTGGGTGACTCTCTGCTGGTCACCTGCCTCATTCCTGTGCAGGTTGGGAAGCCTGACATGCCATCCTCCAGGGACGGCCTGGCTCCACACCCCAAATCCCCCCCCCCCCGGTGCCTGGCGTGACCCACTGTATTCCAGGGCACTGATAAGTCCTTTGGGTCAGAGCCAAACCTGCCCACAAAAAATGCCAGAAACTTCTAGAAGGGCTCAAAACTGCCTCCTTCTTCCCTCTCACTCGTCTCTGCCCCCCTTTCAACGCACCCATCATCGTTCTGTCTCCCTCTTCCTCACTTCCTCTACTTCTACCTCTAAAGTGCTGTTTGCTTCTTCTCTTCCACACTCTCTTGTTCACTCTTCCTGTCGAAAATGTTCTAAGGTCTTCTTTCTATCTTAATCCCATTTCTCCTCCTCCTCTCATTCCACACTGAGCCCCTCTTTGCTCTCGGCACTGAGAGGAGGATATTTCGCTCATCAAGCTTCTACAAGCCCCCCCTAATCAGACCTCGGTATCTTCAACGCAACTCTCCCCCCCCGGCTGAAGACCGTAAATCTGCAATTCTGAAAGATCCCGTCGGAAGATCGCAGGACAGATTCGACCGCAGCTGATGGCAATTTTGGATGCTACGGACCTATCATTCCAATAAGTGTTTTTCTTTTTCTGCAATTGCTATTCTGATGACGCCTTAAACAGGAAACATTGCCAATGGTGACAGGGAAATATGCAGCGAGGGCACAGTTAGTTTGTTTAAAGATTTACGTGATATTTGATTCTGTTCATTAAAGACCGCAAATGCTGTTAAACATAAGGTTCCAGTAACGAGGCTCTGGTATGACTGGACCTTCTAGAACCTGCAGACTCTTCTCTGCAAGGATGACAGAAGACTAAAAATGGTAAAAAGGGCAAAAAACCCCAGCTCCCATACCTCAACAAGTAGAGTGTTGCACTAATGATACAAAGGTCATGGGTTCAAATCCCACGTGAATTATAACCCTCACCTACAGTGTGACTTGCTCTGGTTAAAAGCTCCAAGTAAATGTGGAACTACAACAACATCAGTAACACTTTACCTACTAGGCACAAATAGTTAGTAATAACTCAGTTACTACCGAAGTACAGATCAGCTGCAAAATGCATTATGATGAACAAACATGATCAGTATTATCTTAGTAGCTCACAAAGGTTTACAGAATTAACAGATATAATAACCAATACAGTAACTGCTTGAGATAAAACATTCAACACAAGTAATTAATGATGAATTTACATGTGATCAATATGAGGGATTGTGGGTAATTAATACCTAAGTAGTAGTAAAATTCTATATTATTTGTGCCCCATCAAGTAAATTGTAACAAACTCAGTCCAGAAATGTATATTTCACTCTAATGATCCCAAGGCATTTCCTCCTGGTATATCTCTATCCCCGGTAGGTATCTACACTTCTTAATAAAACCAACTCACATCTATGACCAATATTTCAAAATCTGGTACAATAGCATTTCGGAGGCGTGGCAGTACTGATGCCTCTTTAATATCCGATTGGACGGCAAACAGATGTCATGTGACAGGGGGTCTGGAGTCACTGCATTTCCACTGTCGGGATACTACAGGCTGGAGGAGCACAGCTAACATGCCAGACACCAATTCAGTTCAAACACAAGAACCCACACCAACTCCATGAGAGCCACTACCTGCATTCGGGTCCCTCTCACTCTCTCCTCTGTGAAGAATAACTACTTTATACCCTTTACAATCAAGAATCAATTACTGGTGCGTAGAGAGGCCTGACCACTGACCTCCGCCCCCCCCCCCCCTTCCGTCTCATAGTCACCCCTAGTGGCTGAAATCTGTTACCGCGTCTAATAAACTGATATTAGATCAGGCCTCATATGGTTCCCCAAACGGGTAATAGTATTGACTGTAGGTGCCTAAGGTCCATATGTGAGGAGGAGGCTTCAGAACTGAACACTGGACTCAGTGGCATGTAATTTGGTTGGTCTCATTTTCCCTCGTCACCGCCATCCTCAGTAGAAGCAGCGGCCTGGAGATTTTCCACAGATCCATGCGCAATTTGTGCGCCTCCCCTGCGTTTCCGTGGTTTCAAGCCCCCGCACATCACAAAGTCTCGCGACGTATCGAAGCGTATAGAGTGCGTTCTCTCTAATCTGCCAATAGTCAGTGAGGAGTTTCTCCCAGTGCCGGTTTCCTTCCTCAATCCAAAGACGTGCAATTAGACAAATTGGCATCATCAAATTGCCACTGTGTATATGCTCCGTATCCCAGCCAGCGTGTACCACAGCCCAGCGCCCCATACTATGTGGGCTGGCATATGGATGCATGCTACATGTATTCAAAGGAAATATAAAGGCTAAATTGTAAACATACATAATGCCCTTCAAAGGCAAAGCAGAGTAACTACGCTGATACTGTGAAAAAGGGCTTCAAAGTTTGTTTTTTGACTGTTCGCCTGTATGTGTAGTAGGCAGGTAGATGATAGCGTTTTCTTCAAAGCCAAGCATAGCTGAACTGAGATATTTTGTCACAAGATGAAACAGAACCCAGGAGACCTTGCTTTGGTTATAACTCTTTGATAAAACACGCAGTCATGGTGTTTTGCATAGTCTAGCTGCATAGCATAGTTAAAATCAGCTGAGCAAAGTCCAATAGACTGACGTCAGGTAAGCTGGACAGATATCGATTCAGGACCAACCACAGCTTTCGTTCGCCCTGGGTGTGACCTTCTCATGCTCCGTGCTGGAGGGTCCTCCACCCTCCTGAATGGAGTTCCCACAAAAAACTCATAAATGACCTTCCAACGTTGTCACTCC
>JAODJX010000048.1:13783657-13794258 GCA_026776945.1 Isichthys henryi | reverse complement strand
CCCCCCCCCCCCCCCCCCCCCCCCCCCCCCCCCCCCCCCCCCCCCCCCCCCCCCCCCCCCCCCCCCCCCCCCAACTGTCACACACTCCTTGGAAGCCAATGGCTTGCTGACATGTCGACTCTGAAGGACTTAAAGAGAAGCTCTTCAGCAAGTTCTCCTCTTAGGTTTCATTGGGAGATGCAGCTTAAATCTTGAGAATTCGACCGGGGGCTGTCGGCTCCCATAGACAATGAGTGATTAATCCTTTTAAATGACTTTGTGGGTGCCGAGGAAGACAAAGAATGGGGCTCCACAGATTCTGGATAAGAACGCCACGGTTCACAGAACCGCTCTGCAATACTGCTACTGCCTGGTTTTTTTAAAGCCGATAAATGCAGACTTGCCGTCTCCCTATCATCAAATCAGACATAAAACCTGATTTTCTTGGTTGTTGAATTTTGATGAGGTGCACATAATTATGGAAGAGAGACATTCAACAGACACCAGTGGGATGCAATAATACAGAACGAAATGTGCTTTTTAACACGTCACTAAATTTTAGTAGTTCAGACGCTGAACTCTTACTATCCGTCACTGTTTCTCCAGTACAGGGTGACGGCGAAGCCTGGATCCTATCCCAGAATGCAAGAGGACACAAGGCGGAGAACACTCGCTACAGGATGCCTATCCATAGCAGGACGTACACATGATCACTGAGAACGATTTAGAGACATCAGTGCACATTTTAGGAAACTGGAGCACAGCAGGGTGGGAATTAAACCTACAACCTTGGAGGCGTGAGGCGACAGTGCTATTCACTGAGTGGCCCACTATTAAACCAGAGTTACTAAATATAAAAATTGAGATACACACTCAGCCCACTGTGGACTGAGGGAATTGCACCTGGGTTGATATCTTTTTGATATTCTTCCTTCCATCCATCCATCCATCCATCCATCCATCCATCCACCTTGGCAAGGCTGAAGCCTATCCCAGAACGCACCGTGCACGAAGTAGGGGACAATCTGGCCTGGATGCCTGTAACTGTTTTCCGCTCTGTGAAATTAGTTTAAATAAAGTTGACAGTCATTTCAGGGCTCTGGGTAATCATGTTATGGAGACGGGCAGATGCTGACTGACGGCAGGAACACGTGAGTGATCAGCAGGAACAGGCCGCCAGCCAGATCATAACGGAGGATACACCCTTCACATAGTTCCACATAAAGCAGCCCATTATTACTCTACTACTTTTTATTTGTTTACATGTTACTCCATCCATCTATCCTCCGACAGAAAGTCCTGTTGGGGCTGGGGTCTGTTTCAGGAAGAACAGTGGCCTGTACTACAAAGTGGGGTTACTGGCTTATCGAGGTAACTTGTTGGATTTAAGGTACCACAGTTTCAATGGAATTCACTTACATTTGTTCACTTACATTTTGCCCAGACTACCTTAAATCCGACGAGTTACCTGGATAAGCCAGTAACCCCACTTCGTAGTACAGGCCACTGGTCTCAAGGTCACACTGTCAGGCACAATCTCAAACACACAAACATTATATATGCCTGCCTGCCATCCATCCATCCATCCATCCACTCATCTTCTATAAAGCATGTCCTATACAGGGTCAAGGGGGTCTGGATCCAATCCCAGAGAAAAACAGCCACAAAGCATGGAATAATCCAGGACATGGTGGCAAACCATCACAGCACACTCACAATTTGGAGACACCAATTCACCCAACCACGTGTTTTTTGGACGGCAGGCAGAGCATGCAAACTCAGCACACACACAGGCAACGTGGGACTTGAACCCACGACCCAGGAGGTGGGAACCTAAATTACCTACAGCAAGAAGGAAAAAAACGCACAAGGGCCACCTCACTCGCTTTCCTCCGCTGCTACAAATATGCAAATAACAAAGTTACGACTTCCAAGACCTTCTGCCGTCTGTCACGCTAGCACGGTTTAGCGTGTCTGAAGAGTGGTGCAGTAAAAATTTGCGTATCTTTGAAATCTCCCCCAGCTGTGATGTGTCCTGTTAGAATCAGCTTCATCTTAACATGCGGCTCATTAAGCGGGGTTGGGGGGGGGGGGCTCCTGCTCCAGATCGTTAAACGTTAGAGCCCGGCCAAAACAAGATGAGTGACCTGTTTTTCCTCACATTGCTGCCCATCTACCCGCTCAGAGTACCTGTCCTTGTACCCGTCTCCGTGGATACAGTCCTGTGCCTCGCACCCGGTCCTTGACCACCCCTGTGTCCCAGGCCGAATGTTGACCATAACTCAAGGCACAGAACGGACCCAAGTGTACGTCGCCCTCTAGCTGCGACCCTGTCCCCGGACCCCTGCTGGCTCTGACATCCCCTGCCGCGATCCCAGCGCTCTCCCTTCCGCAACCTTGCCCCCTCCCCACAGAGGCAAAAAGGACAGGTCAAAAGCAGCCTAGCGCAATGCAAATACAGCGTGCCCTCCAGGGGACGCTGCGGTGTTAATCGTCATTCGTGAGCTGTGTGTCTGACGGCCACCGTTGTGGCTCCCCCTGCTAGCAGGAAGCCAAACTCAAGCAACGTTTACCAAGAAGCGCAGGTTCCCACACTTACCAGAATAAAGGTAATAATCAGACCACAATAAGCTCCACCCCGCCACTCCTCAATTTTTCAGCTTCAGATGAAGCAAAGTAAACCCCGTACCAAGCTCCTAAGGTTTCAAACGAAGCCACCCCTGGCCGTGCCAGTGTGGGCAGAACCCAGCCCAGTGAGCGGATCTGAAGAGTCTTAACGTCTTTAACAAAGCAGAGACCTGGACGCTGGCTAATAAGAACACAAGAAATTTACAAACGAGAGGAGGCCATTCGGCCCATCAAGCTTGCTTAGGGAGAACTTAACTAATAGCTCAGAGTTGTTAGAATCCTATCTAGCTCTGATTTAAAGGAACCCAGAGTTTTAGCTTGCGCTACACTAGCAGGAAGACTATTCCATGCTCTAACTACACGCTGTGTAAAGAAGTGCTTCCTCAAATCCAGTTTAAAATGTTCTCCTGCTAATTTCCACTTATGGCCACAAGTTCTAACATTTAAACCAATCCTGAAGCAGCCATTTGACTGAACAGCATCCAGACCTGCTAGAATCTTATAAACCTGGATCATGTCCCCCCTTAGTCTCCTTTGCTCGAGGCTGAACAGATTCAGCTCAGCTATCCTCTCCGCATAAGACATTCCTCTAAGACCAGCAATCATTCTCGTAGCCCTACGTTGCACCCTTTCCAAGGCAGCAATGTCTTTCTTAAGGTATGGTGACCAGACCTGCACACAATATTCTAGGTGGGGTCTAACCAAGGAAATATATAATCGTAGCATCACCTCCCTTGATTTAAACTCCACACACCTAGAGATGTAACCTAACATCATATTGGCTGTTTTAATTGCTTACGCACACTGGTGAGAGTGGGACATGGAAGCATCAACATACACACCAAGGTCTTTCTCATAATCAGCTACTTTTATTTCAGTGGAACCCACAAAATATCTGTCCTTTATATTTCTGCTCCCTGCATAGATTACCTTACATTTATCTACGTAAAATTTCATCTGTCAGGTATCAGCCCAGTCGCTAATTAAATCAAGATTCCGTTGTAGTCTCTCTGCTGTTAGATCAGTATCTGCTACACCACCCACCAAATGGGGACTTTGGTGAGAAAATCCCAACAGCTTTCTTTATTCAAAGACACATGGACACATCTAATATATTTCCTTTCTACCCAATGTGATCCTTTGTTGAAATTGCTTCTGAAATGTGGCAGCATTTAATTGTACCAAAATTGTGAGGATTTTTTTCCCCCAACTGATCTCACCCACTTTGGCTGCAGTGATCATATAAATTGGAATTGTCGATTTATTAGATAAAAGTACAAATCTGCATGCCGATCGCACTTCAATTGGGCCGGCGCTGTCCAGAACTGAGTTCTAAAAATAGCAATAACCTGATTTTTCATCTGTTTTCGAGTAAGCTTGGCACATTTCACTTCCCAGGTTACAATATCACCCGCTTCAAGGTCGCCCCCATCTGGCTGGGAGGTATGAGAGCCGCTAAACAGATGAAAAACAAAAAGCCACGCCACAATTGGTAGAGCACCCCAGATTTAGCATACGGAGAAGAAGGGGATGATATTAAACGGCTGTCCCTCAGTGCATTATCCACACTCTCCTCAGCAACAGATCACCTGACCGTCACCTGACGCCACTCGCTCCAGTGTGTCACAGCAGAAAGCATAACTAACACTCTGAGAGACGGGCGTATAAGCCAGGCTTTCTGTTGCAGGGCACTGGGCAAAAGAGCGAGTGGAGCGTTTATGCCGAAACTAGATTCATGACTGCGCTAAATAGCTGGCTAATTTATTCTGTTCTGCCAGAAAAACAGGGGAGCAAACTGCCCCTTGCTAATTCTGCCCTTTATCTGTCAGATTGTTTTATGCTGATAGGCGGGAATTATGCATTCTGGTACATAACCTTCATTTTTGGTTTTATTTTAGCATTTCAAGCAATGGACTGGCATCCCATCCAGGTTGTATTCCTGTCTGTTATGCTGCTTAGAATAGACACCACCCCATCCATCCATCCATCCATCCATCCATCCATCCATCCATGGCGGGGGGAGAACATGCAAACCCCACACACACGTGTGAGGCATCAGTGCTAGCCACTGCGTCACTGTGCCAACCCGAGGCACCAACACCAGAAAGAGAAACCACCCACACATTTGCAAAATATCCCGTTCTGTGCTGCTGACTCACTGCCAGCCCAAACTGTGTATGACAAACGGACGGATGTAATGATGGATATTACATACAAGCGATTTACGCAATCGAATGACATTTCTGATGAAAGTGACATAATGATTCGTCTATGGAAGTATATCATCTGCGCTCAGTGCACGGCAACACCCTGAGCATAGATGATGTATCAAACATCTCTCTTCATTCATTTTAAGTCCTGGGGTAAATTTCGAGCTCCTCGTTGGAGTGAACACCCAGTTTTAATTCTACTTCAATGTTCCCCCCCAATAAACAGAGCATTTCCTGCTTCTCCATCCTTGGAAGGCTGTACGGCTGCTGGATTTTCCACTCCCGCTGGAAAGGCACCTGTAACTTTCAAAATGCCTTTTTAACGCTATTAGCTGGAAAAACAGCTAGGAATTTTTACAGCCGTAGAGGATTAATGCAAAATGGGTTTGGCTTATACTACATGTAATAAGAAGTAAATCCATAAAAGCAGCCATGATGGCAGAAGGAAACAGTTCCTGTCTTAGCAAAAATTTTACATTTTGTCAGTGGTCTGCAATCCTCGGGAGACAACGTGAACTTCTGTGGAAACATCCGGCGAAACATCCGGCGAAAATGGCGATAATGAGCGGCGCTTTTCTCAGAAAATGACAAGCTTCATCCAGAGCCCCCTCTTCCCCCCATCCACACCGGGAAATCACCGTCTGCCAAGCGCCGCTCATTCGAGGGCCTGTAATGGCTGGGCTCCTCGAACAAATGATGCAGATGGAGGGGAAATTAACTACATTTTCTGGAGGAGCAGCAGAACTTTGTGCCCGGGATGTAGCCCTATTGACGACGGGGAGGTCCTAGATCGCAGGAAGTGACATCGCTGCCTCTTTCACGCTAACAGGATGTACATGTCGCCAGCCAGTAGCGGGAGAAATCTATAAGCAAAACACAGTGTTGCCACCATGGGGCACTGCTGAGATCAAAGGCCCACCCCCCCCAAAAATGACCAGCAGTGTCCTCCCCAAGAAGATTATTCCCCCCCTTGGTTGACACCTTTCATTGTCACCACCCCCCAAAAACATGACACTGCCAAAACACCTAGACCACCAATCCATATCTCACAGGTTCTTTGCTCTTGAAAGGAACTTCGTAATGGAAACCAAAACAAAAATGGAACCATGTTATTTACTTTGCTGTATGTGTCTCCTTTTAGGACAGAAAAGTTGGGGTTATTTTCTTGCACACTCCTTATCTACGCATCTGAATTTCCAAATGAACGCCCGTCAGTGTTTCTAAATTAAAGGTGAAGATGCGTGCAGATTCCTGATTGACCCAAGCCGTACGCGTAAATAGGCCCAACACTGTTTATCTATGAAACTGATTCTAATGCAGGTCAGGGACTTCCTTGGTTTATCTTTTTCGAATCATTTGCTTACGTCTCCCTGGAGATTAAGCATGAAATCATTCAAACAGCTTTGGGCAGGGGGGGGGCACTTAACCAGCTGTGGATGGGGCACATTCCATGAAAATGGAGGTCAGTGTTTGTTTTTTTTTTTTCCAATCACATAAAAATACTTCCCTCACGTGACTTTAGCATCCCGTCCAGGGTGCGGCCCAGCCTTGTACTGCCTGAGATCCTGACAGCCAGCAACCCTGATCAGGGTGAGTGTGGCTGGACAGACACATCTCTACATATAGGCTGCTCTCAGTTCCCATAATGCTAATGGCTATCAGTGCTTTTCAAAATCATATTTGTGTTCCTATGATTCTCATTACTAGGCATTCCCACTGGCACATTGACTGAAGCAGAGCTTCCAGGTTGAGCTCACCGGATGGGCCGTGAGTGGAACCCCTTCGCATACCCGCCTTTACCATGTGTTAAGATCCGACTCACGGCCGAGGAGGAGAACTTCGGGTGATGTGGTAATCGGATAAAATGCAGATGTGCAAAGACAGCGACGCTGGAAGCTGCAGCCCTTAATGCTGCTCTGGTGCAGGGAGTATAAAAATGCATCAGTTTTCTACATTTAACTTGGCGTGCCCCCCCTGAGCCCCCACACGCAATCCTGAGCTGCCAGCTGTGGGGACTTGGCAGCTAGTTACTGACTGTGTGGCTAAAATGAGCACTGAGCCTTCATGGAAACACACACACACACACACACACAGTCCTGCTTCTCTCACCTAGAACCCCGCCTCCCATCCAGAGCCCTGCCTACCATCCAGAGCCCCGCCTACCATCCAGAGCCCCGCCTACCATCCAGAGCCCCATCTCCAGCCTGCCTCCCTCTTATAGAAGTGATGTTCGTTCTCCTTATAAATGGCCATTCACATGCAGCAGCTTGTGCTTCTGCTGTATACTCCAATCTCCAGAAGAGAACAAACAATCCTCTGCCGTCAGTATCCCCCTCCCTGCAGTCTTTCCTAAACTCAGGGGGCGGAGGGGAGTGCCGGTACTTTCCAGTGAAATAAAATGAGACAGTTTTATCACTGTTATTTGAGGCCGACTAATTCTCCTTGCCTAGGGTTGGTTGGTCCATGTCTCAACCCCCTCCCCCGTCCCCCCTCGCAGGCGACACACCCCCCAAGTAGGTCAGCAAGCCACTGTTTACTCTGAGGCAGCTTGCGTGGGTGACATTCCGAAACATTCCACTTCCTGTCACAAACCCGAATCCATACATGCTTTTCCTACACACTCAAACACGCAAACATCCATGCTTACATACAACATGACATGGCAGTGGCTCCATCCTCGTCTCATACGTTGGGGCAATTTGAGGATTTTTCTTTAGATGGGAGGGGGCATAAGAGGGGCCACCCTTATTAGCCAATGAGATGTTCTGAATCTGTGAGTGACAGGTCAGAGTGTTCTAGGGGACCAATCAGCTTTCAGCCGGGTCCAGTTCCCCGGCAGCCCTGCCCCTGTATACTCCCCTGCTCATACAAACCTTACTGCTGGCAGTGTCGGGGGGGGGGGGGGGGGGGGCGCGCCCCCCGCCCCCCCCCCCCCCCCGCCCGCTCCCCGCTGGGCCCGGCCGGGCGGCCCGGCCCCACCGCCCCGGTCTTCCTCCTCGGGGGGGGGGGGGCTTGCTTGGGCCAGGGTGAAGAGAGTGTTGCTGTTTTCCATTTGGCCTGCTTGGAACTAAAGAAACAGATGACTGGATAAGCAGCTGGGGGGAGAGACTGGAGGGGGGGGGTCGGGAGGGGGCGCAGCGGGTGGGTGGACAGGAAGGGGGCCTCACTTTTGCACAGACAGACGCATTCTCAGCTCTAGAGGACCCTGGTATTCATCTGTGAGCTTCGACTGGAAAAAGAGGGAGGAAGCCCCTTCTGCCCATTGTGTCCAAACGTGTACTTTGGTGGGTCTGACTCTACTTGCAGAAATGCGTGCAAAATCACTCTTAGCCCCTGGATGAAGTATTCTACATCCACATATATTTTTTCGTCAACATTCAGCATCTGGCTTTATCCTCAACCTGAAGTATATGCAGGAATTGATGGGTATTAGGGGATCTATAATGTCTGTTATTTCATAATGTAGGACTTCACTTCCACTTTAGCCCGTGCGGCCCGGTCTGCGGAATGCAAAACAGGAGGTGCTGCTTCTCCTTGTACCCGAAGCCCACTCCTCCACCTCCCATTTCCTGTTTGGGTGGCCAGAGGCATTGAGACGATGATGCAATCCACCACCACCCCCCCCAACCCCTCGTTCCCTTTCATCCCGCCCCACGGCTCAGACATGCTACACTCCCTCCCTGCCTTGCTTTCTCATCCTCTAACCCTTCATTTAAAATTTTCCTTTTTGATGAGAGATTCATAGGGGTCGAGAGGTGTGTGCATGGGCTTTGGAGAGCTAAGTGAACCCCCCCGATTCAGCTGTAACACCCAGCCACGAGTCTGCAGACTCTGTCCCTTAGACACGCACACGCTCAGTTTACATAGCAGGGGCTCCACCCTATGTCTCTGCAGCCTGACACACTGGCTTGGGGCAACCAAGGAGGATCACAAGGGAGAATGTTTATTTTTAAACCCCTCGACCACGACATAAAATTGCTGGTAAAATGTCATCATACACACCCCCCCCCCCCATCCGCTCCTTATGCGGTGATGGAGGATTTGTCCTTTAAGCACAGCGCTCCACATGGTTGGGGTCCCAGGCGTCTTTCGGTGCCTCGGATTAGTTTGAGCTTCGCATCTAGGCAGCTGGAATCTAACTTGGCTCATGTGGTAACCTGGGGTGCGAGCTTGTTGCCATGGCAGCAAAGGTCCTACACCTTATTACAGAAACCTCATAGAGGGAGGCCGGCCCGCTCCAGCATTTTCTTGTGGTGCCTTTATAGACGTGGGAGGGGTCCCATTGAAGATACCATGCAGGACACTTCCAGAGCTTGGGTGGGGTATGGGTTGTGTTTTTCACAAGGGGATCGGGATGTGGACTGTGACATAACCAGTGACATTTATGGCCTTTAGCAGTATAAACCATTTTCCCACATTTATTTCACGCACCGAACATTCGCCATCAGTGTTCATGAGAGCAGTAAAGTGACAGGATGCAAAAAATTATAACATTTCATAATTTGCTGCATAGCCTACAAGCCAGTTGTGCTGTTTTCTTATCTATAGAGCACCTACAGTATAAAGTCTAGACCGTCCTTCTGGGTGCTTGAGGGATTCTTATGCAAATGTGCACAAACATCTGGATTCATGCTGAGATTCTCCAGATCCAGCTTTTTCCAGTGAAACTGGTCCATAGTCTGAAGGAATGAGAACCATGTGGGCCTTCAATCTAACAAAAATTAAGAGCTGGGTTCGGCTTTTGGTTCCCTTAACCAAAAAAGGGTGTTTTTACTATTCCTGGGCGCATCATTATGTAATGAGATTTTGAGGATAAAAGTTAGTGTTTTGTCCTCCCACATCTGTGTTTCTCACCATGATGGAAGTTTTGTGTTGGATCTAAGCTTCCTTCAGCCTCAGGGTCTCGTCGTTGGCTCACTATCTTTTTACTCTCGTTTTAATCTGCCGTTAAAGGGGTCGTTGGAGCTCCTTTCCGACATGGTGTGGACAAGGGGCCAGTGAGGCCCCCCTCCTGTGCGCTTCCTGAACGAGATGTTATGCCGGGAACCGTTGAATGATGGAGAAGGTTAGACCAACATCTTCAAGCCTCAGCAAAAATGCAACTCATAGCTCCAAGTGCACAGTAATATCTTCAGAATGCCTTTCGAAAGCATCGTGCCAATAGCTCATTCTACGGCACCGTCTGGCCACGTCTGGCCAGATACATATCGAGCATTTCCTGAGCGTGCGCAAGACTTCTGAAAAGTCTGCCGGCTTTCTGATGTCCCCTGCCAGCTGGTTCTGTGAGTGTCCTCTTCCATGTAGTAAAGGCCTTTGAACTGGCAGCATATCTGGCGACAGCAGGGCTCTGCTCTGTCTCAAGCATGCAGAGCCACAACCGTCTGCTCCCTGAACAATGTAAAGAACTCACCCCTGCTATTGTAATAATGTCTTATTCTGACAAGCTCCTCGTATTTACCTTAAACTGTGTACGGTTTCTGACTTTACATATACAAAACTGTCATATCATTCGGGGCTTTTTTATAAATATAACCATTTCTTCATTCATTTTTTTCCTTATATGAGAGGAGGGCCAAACTAAAAGCAAGGAGACACCTAGCACTGCGTCATCATCCGGGATCCATCCACCTGCCTTCCACAGCTCACCCCGGTCAAGGTCGCAGGATCTTCCTGGTATTTAATTTCAGTTCCTGTTTTATAGTTTAAATTTAACATCCATCCATCCATCCATTTTCCAAACCGCTTATCCTACTGGGTCGCGGGGGGTCCGGAGCCTATCCCGGA
>JAODJX010000048.1:13748981-13759177 GCA_026776945.1 Isichthys henryi | reverse complement strand
CCCCCCCCCCCCCCCCCCCCCCCCCCCCCCCCCCCCCGCCCCCCGCCCCCCCCGCGCCCCCCCCCCCCCCCCGATTACCAGCATGTGTTGTGTTTTGGTGCTCGTGGACCAGCATCATTAGTGAAATATTGCGGGTGGACAAGTTTCATGTGTAGGTAGCCCAGCACAGCTATGTACACCAGCACTAACCAGCAGCAATCCAGCACTAACCAGCAGCAAACCAGCACTAACCAGCAGCAAACCAGCACAGATTAGCATGGAAATCATGCTGGTCTACGCTGTTTTTTTTTTTCAGCAGGGTATTAAGATAAGATAGTAGTAGATCATTGCTTCAACGCTCCTGTAACGCTGTAGAGGAAACTGACCTCTCGTCTGACTTAAGCTTCCTCCACTTCATCCAATGACCAATTCGCTCACAGAGCTCCTGCATGCTATCTGATCAAACCCACCAATGAGAGCTCGTCTACGCGCGACAGATTTGAACTTTTAATGGCTCTCACCGTAGATATCCATCACATCTTAAGACGATAAACCCAACAGGAAACTTTCAAATCGCGGCCAACAAAAGCTGCATGCGTTTGTCAATATTTCTCCTTACCGTAAAAATTGAATGCTGCCGACCACAATGAAGGCGTATCAGTAACAGTTACCTTTAGAGGATGGCTAGCATTTTATGCTCTAACCCCCAGGGCTGTAGGTTTTAATGCTGCCCCCGGCCTTGTGGGTAAGCAGCTTGCATAATCCCACGTTTGCATGTGTTTTGTGCCTGGGTTAATCCGGCTTATGGACAGCTCGTACTTACAAACAGACGGCCATAGAGCCTAATATATGTATAAATAAACACCAACTACTTTGTGTTGCTTGTGGAAACACTCGGTGACTTCAGCAGTTCGTCAGCTGGAGGTACAGTAAGTAAAGGATGTTCTCACCTGTATTATTACTCTATTATTAAGCAGCGCATCACTATTGTTTCAACTTATCTGCCTTAGGGATTGGATCCTGTAGTGCGTGACAGTAGGTGTGACCTATGACAGGCTGGCATCCCATCCAGAGTTGCTCCCCTTGCTCTGCGTTTCCTGGGAAAAGCTCACCGCAGCCCTGACTTGGGTAATTGGTAGTGGGAAAATGAATGAACGTAATCACGAGTCAGTTCTCGCTCACAAATCCATATATTCATAAGTATTTCAGCTGGCGAATGCAAGGTGCCGCATACCTACATGCAAATCCATTTCCCGAGCAGGCTTTGGTGTTATCTACAAAACCCTTCTGAGGCGAAGGCGGGCGATGCGGAACCGCCGAGTCAGCTGTGTTATCGCATGGGCGACGGGGACGGCGACTTCGAAACGTGAGGAAGAGGAATACGTGCCTTCAGCAAGGCTCTCTCTGTCGACCTGTGCATTCACCCCATCAAATAAAGCAATTCCGCCCCTGAACTAAAAACCACAAATCCGATTTTCTACGGCATTCCGACAGCAGTCTGTTTAAGCCGGTGTCAAAGCTCAAGGTCATTCAGGTCACGTTACGGTTTTTGGGGCGTGACCAATGAGGAACAAACGAGACAGAGATGTCACACACAGGCTTGGCCGAGACGCTTCCGTACCGCGGGGCCAAATAACATGATCCATTTCACAGCCAACTCCAGCAGACTCGAAACATTAGGGATCCCAGGGTCTGGCAAGCTGCTCGCGGTTTCAATTTCTCAGCTAAATCGCGGGACCGGGGAGGGACCCATTTGTCAGATTTATTTAGTGCAATATTTGCCAGAATAAGGAAAGAAGCAGAGGGACCACGACTGCTTCGTGATTTCACATCGTACGTAATCTACAGTAACCGACAACTCACTTCCTGTCCGGCCGTCTGTCCACAAGCCTTCATTTTCACTGTTAAAACGAAATAAGTGGCGAAGAGACAGAGTCAGAGGTAAGTTAGCCAAGTCAAAGCTATGCCGCGAAGGGAAAAGACCGGCTACGACGGCAGCTGTTTAGATCCAGCTGGGCCACTTGTATGACCATCTGGAACGTCTGCAGAGCATCTGGCAGAAGGCTTTTTGGAGGGGAATACCCCTCCACCCTAAGCAATGGAAAGATATGCAGCCAATGTGTGACAGGTAGAGAGTAGTTGCTTTCTTAAACGCTTTCATAAGTAACTGCCTGGCAAAGAACAGTAGGTAAAAAAAATTGATAAGGATTTATGCGTGAGGGTTATGATGGCAATTGTAACTGAAAGTACATGCCCCCACTCTTGCCATAAAATAGCACAGTCGCTAACTTTGGGTAATTCGGATCTATATGCGAGGGGGGGGGGGGATGTCGCCATGTTAACAATTAAGATGCGTTTAATGGGACAAACGGTATTTTAGGAGTATGATGTGGAGATAACTAGTCTAACAGTCTATATTGAGAACGTTTTATAAAAATGGGTTAAGGTCAATGCTTTTCAGACTATATCTAGGCTACAACTACTCTTGTGACTCGGTCCCCAATCCAAATGTTTCATCCGAAAACAAAAATCTACCAGTGTTTTTCTACACGCATATAGCGAAAAGTGTTTTTGATAGCCATAAACCAGTAATTGTCAAATCTGCCGATTATATTTTTGTCTAGTTGAGCACAGCTATGTGATTTAAATATCACTAAAGCTTATCAATCTGCTGTTTGTAGGAAAAGTCATTGTTTCTGCTCCTCTATAACGTTTTCTATAGATTTCCCTTCAGAAGTGCTCGATTTATGATTTTTTCATATTGATCGCCAGCTGTCGGACAAACTACAGTAGCACCGCAGAAAGCAAAGTGCTGTTGAGTTTCAGTATAAATATACACTAAGTATAGTAACAATATTAGTTTATCAACACCAAGCGTAGCACACCAACAAACAAAACTAATTGCTACAAGAAAAAAATGCAGTAAAATGTTATGCCGTTGCAGTGCATTGTGGGAGTCTGACCTATTCTCTGAGGAATGCCTTCAGCCCGAGTGGCCACCTTGTCTGGGACATTTGCACATTTGTCGACATTCCCTGTATCTTTTGAGCTGAAACTCATGTACTGCCTCTTTCGCACCAGTATTTTCAGAACCTTGTCGACACAGCTCAACCCCGAACAGAGGTTTGAGGTCAGGTGACAAGGGAGGAGGAACCAACCAGAAATGTCAGGCATGGAATTGGCAACAGCAGAAGTGTAATAGTTCATTGGGCAGTGGGGGCAGCTCAGAATAGTTCTCACAGGGGTCCAGCTTCACACCACAACAAGCATCCAATTGGCATGAGGGAACCGTACAGTCACTACAGTATGCTGTGTGCTGGTGCCAATGTAGTGTTCCACCGACGCCTAGAACAACAGTAAAATTATTTATCCCAATGACCGTCAGCCAGATATCTTAAATGCAGTAACTCGGCTTTAGGAAAAAATATGCATTCCCAGGAAGAAAGACTAAGAACCAGTTATTTCAGTGCTCAGCACCCTGGTCAATCAACAACAAAACTACAATGAGCGTAGTAGAAAGTTTCATCCCTCAAGCCATCAAACTCTTTAATACTCAGAGACTGATACCACACAACACACATATTTTCACATTTTTATATATATATATATACACATATATACATATACACATACACATATACAAATACATATACATATATATATACACACACACACACACACACACACAGTATGGTGGAAATGACAACAAAAAGTTACTTGAGTTAACTTGACATTGAACCAGCAACGCTACAGTTTGAGAGGTTAAATGTCTTCAGAGACGTAGCTGACTAACCCCTAACGGTCACTTTCACCCTTTTGAGTTTTTTCAGAGGTGAATTTCCGAGTATTCTTTTTTTTATTTTACCAATTTGCTGAACCCTTTTGATTACTGGAAATGACCTCATGCCCTTCAGGGTTGGTCTGCCTTCTGAGGTAGGGCACTGGAGAATGCAGCCGGTCTTTCCTTACAAGGGCCGTTAAAGCAGTATAACACTGACAGTAGGAGCTGTAAGGACTTCTGAGGGATCAAATGTAAACAAGGAGGCCCAGCGCACGGAGTGCCGAATGCAGTGCAGTTTTCTTGTTAGGTATCTTATTTAGTCCCTAACAAGGTGCCCCTGTACCAAAGGCTTCCTAGAAACAGAGGGGCTCTCTGTGTCCCGAGCGAGGGGCGGAGCAGTTTGTGTGATTTTTGGGTCCAGGTTTGTGCTGATGTTGACCACATTAGCGGGTGCAGGAAGACATGAAGAGAGGGTCCTTGTTTATGATGCAGAGAACCGTGGATAAACTGTATCAAAGCCAGCAGTGCTGGCTTCATGAAGAAGCTCAGCTACCATCAGCCGTGCCAAGGACATAAGCCCACATCAAACCCCGGAAAGTGTGTGTGCGCTGCCCTCGTGCTACGAGTGTCTCACTCACCAAGACAAGCGTTGTTTTTTTGCTTGGAAAAACCCAAGATGAGAGATAACCCACAGGCTGCTGGCTCCCAACGCTGGCTGGAAGGCTCCCTCTCACAGAATGCCAGCCAGAATGAAAGTTGGGATTTGGCGAGAGTCAACGCGCTGGTGTTCCTCCCTGTGAGCAGTGCAGCCGGTGTCAACGCGCTTTTCATTTCTCCCCTCATCACCTACATACTCTTCGATGCTTGGGGGCTTTCTCCACAGTTCGGTGCTGCCGTCAAGGTGAGGAAATGACATCCTTCCTCGGGCGAGGAAGAGCGACGAAGCTGGTTTGGGACCTATGGGATGTCAGATTTGGGAGACCTGACTCCTTAGTTTGCCCCATTATTACAAAATCGCACGCTGGACCATGGTGTGCTTTCGAAATGCTTTAAAATGAAGCATAGAGCCACATGAAGGATAAAAAAAGATCACAACTACAGAAGCCCCAAAGGAACAAGGAGAAGTATCTCAATTTTGACTTATTAATGAACAAGCTAGTGGTTTTGTCTGTTCATCTCGAAAGAGAGTCGAACAGATCTATGGTGGCTCGAGTTCACTCTGTGAACAACATATCCAATCAGTCATGCTGTGACCCAGAGGTCTGGAAAGCAGAGTGTGAGAGGTGGGTGACATCTCACAGGGTACACCAGTCCATAGAAGTAACACATACGTTGACAGATTCACACATAGGCAGTTTGAAATCACTGATCACTTGAACACTACGTTTTCAAGATGGCTTTGGTAGAGAAAAAGGGAAGTCTACAGACATGCAGCTGGAACTCAGACACTGTGACCCCAGTGAGGTGGTGGTGTTACTCACCGTGTCATCTAACCAGTCACAGACACGAGCAATTTACTATATTGCACGTTTATGAATCTACAAGTGTCTGTTGTTCCTGGAGATAAAGGTCATCACATTAAACAGGAGGAGCTGAGGAACATGATGAGGTAATTCCACGCTGTCAGTTATTTGAGCAAAGAATGAGGATGAAGCTGGTCGCCACAGTAACATTCCACTCTCTGACCTCTCCCAAGCAGTGCAGTATTTCCAAAAATAACAAAATCCCAAAACCCAACTGTACTCCACAAATCAATCGCAAATGATAGATACTTCAAAATATCACAGTCCTTTTCTGGCAAAATACGTAGATAACATGAATATCGATAGTCAAATACTTACTTGAGTCTATTCTGACCAACACTTCCTGGATCACTCTATAAGTCAAAGAGAAAAAGGTCGATTTTCATATTAGGTAGCTTTCTTTTCAATACAGTGTTTTTCCTGAGAGATATTTTTGACTTGTGAAAAATGAGACAGAACAGCAAATGACAATAAGCAAGTAACATTCTCATCTAATGCAGATGATTCAGCCTTGGTGCGTCACACCCTTTATCCTAAATGGAGCAGAGAGACACTTTGGGACTGCGAACTGACAGGGGTGGTGTGGGCAGTTCAAAAGCCCGCATGACTGATTTCCAACTTCTGCTCGGGTTTATATAAGCAGAAGAGGATATAAACACAAACAGGTAAACACGTATTCACACGCACTTTTGTGCACTCGGGCCCACGTCAGCAGCTACCATGTGACGGGGCCAGCCAACCAGGTGCCAGTACTAGAAATAGGTGTTCCACCTCCAATGAAGACCATTCCCGTTGCCTACAAAGCCACATCTCCCAGCCCACATTAATGGTCCAAATGCTGAGATCCATTGCAGGGAAAAACAGAGACTGGCTTCGGCTTTTTCATGTCAAGGAAACGCCAGGGACACCACTAGGAAATCGATGTCGTTTTGCTTGGGGGGTGCAATGGAGCGGTGTGATATGGATAGATGTCGGGGTGCGGCAGAGTTTTCAGCAGTGAGAATCCGGCTTATCGATAACGGAAATCGGCGGCTGCTATCAGTCGTGGCTAGACGGCAAATGAAGACAGGATCGGTTAATTCAAATAAATGGCTTAACGAAACAAAGCTAGGTTTTAGCTTTTAGCCACTGAAGGGCAGTTATGAAAGATGGAAGTCTTATACCACTTCAAAACTTCCGAAATATTTCATCGCGCAGATATCTATGCAGATACTCGAATGGATTCTCTCTCTCTCTCACGTGCACACAGCATCTGCTCAGCCAGAAAAATTACCAAGAGTGGATGAGGACTGAGCTCACTTTTAATCAAATCAGAACTGTCCCTCCTGCAGCTCACCTGCAAGAGCAGAGCTAAACCGCAGGCAAATGAAAGGAGTATGAGGGAATATAAGAAGCTATGCAAATACAGCAGGCAAGGAACACCGTAAGCACGACAAACTCCCCCTGATAGAGCTTTGCTCAAGATACATAATCGTTTTTTTTTTTTTTTTTTTTAAATCAGACAAACATCAGCTCACTCACCCATCAGCCAGACAAAAAATATTAAACGAAAAAATGTTAACGAAAAATTTATGGAAAAAGAAAAACTTTTGGGGAAAATGCCAAGCCCCCCTACATTAACCAACAAAGGAAAAAAAAAAGGTTAGCATCATGGATGTCAATATGGTGACAGCCTCGTGGATGGGAGCTAAACCAGAGCTTTTCCAGAAGGGCAAAGGACTCAACTGTGACTTTCTCCACAGGAAGCCTCGCTCCTGAGATGACTTTTTGCAGAGCTGTTTTCAAGAGATGACAGTCTAGGCATGAAGCGGTATTAAAATTCTACAGGAGAAACTGAAATGGCTTTATTTATTCTTAGGTTGCTCCATTTCATAGTTCTTTGTGCATTCCCTCATAAGTGCCGTCCAGAGATAAGCCCAGGTAAGACCTGAACTCAAAAACAAACAGTGAAAGATGTTCCAGCCTGATATAGCGACTTAAAAAAAAGGGAAACGATAATTGCCTGATGTAAGGTGTTCTGCTGTTTCAATATACGCTACCTGCTTCCCTTCTTCAACAGCATGAATCCATGGACCCAACCTGCTTTGTGTCAACAGTGCAGGCTGGTGGTGCTGGTGTAATGGTGTGGGGGACATTTTCTTTGTTAATACCATTTGATCATTGCTTGAACGCCTACTTGAGTATTGATGCTGACCATGTACATCCCTTCATGAACACAATTTACTCATCTTCTACCACCAGCCTGATAATGCACCATGCCACAAACCAATAAGCATCTCAAACTGGTTTCATGAACATGACAATGAGTTCGGTGTTCATCATTTGCTTCCCCAGTCACTGGATCTGAATCAACAGAGCACCTTTGGGATGTGGCAGAATAGGAGATTCGTGACCTGAATGTGCAGCTAACAAATCTATATGAATTGCGTGATGTTGTGGAATCCATGTCACAAAGAATGTGGCATGTAGAGGGGCGGGGCCACAGGGCCCCGGCTGATTGGCTCCCAGAGCACCTCCTCTCTTGTCACTCACCAATTCAAAACATATCATTGGCTAATGATGAGGTTGTCCTCTCTGCATGAATTACGTCCCTTCATATGCCTCCGACTAAATCCTATAAATCGCCCTTGATCTTGATGTAAACAAGAAATGCATGGACCCCGAGGCCCATTTTTGACAGTTTGTCAATGTGGTCAGAAGCAGATTCCCAACTGTCCCGTCTGAAGCTCCTTCACTTCAACCTAAGCATTTCCTGAGATACGGCCCAGCCCGGCCCAACAGCCCAGTCAGGCAGGCATTATCTACGGCTGGATGCCGAGTCGCTTAGTGCGTGCCCAGCAAGATATTCGGACGACTGACACTCCATAGCAGGGCCACAATCTCACTGCCGGCAATGGCAAGATGAGCGGTTTTATTTCGCTCAAGGGAATTGCAGCGAGATATTAATCTCCCAGCTCTACACCACGGACAGCAGAGTCCCTCCCTTTCAGCTCCTAATGTTAAGCCAAAATATATACTTTCATCTCCACACAAGCCAGCTGCCATCCTGTGTCAGGAATGGTGTGTCTACGTGTGTCAAATTGCTTCTTGTGTATACATCACCATTGCCTCTCTCCTCCTGGCATAATTCATACAAAGAGGCCAACCGTATCATTTGCTAATGGTATGTTTTGAAGCAGCGAGTGACAGGGGAGGAAACACTGCGGTGGCCAATCAGCTTTCAGCTCCTGCCCTTGTGGCCCCACCCCCTGTATACGCCCCTAAATCCCACCTTGTTGAGTGCGTTTCCATTTGGGACTCTAGTTTCTCCCGTCGTCCAAGAAACACAAGAAGGCGATTTAGTGCCTCTAAATTGCCCTTTAGTGTGTGAGTGAGTGTGTCCTGCAATCAGAGGTGAACCTGCTGCTCAAAGATTCTCTTGTATGACCTGCCATCCTCCCTGGAAATCAGGAACAAGCCCCACGTTAACAATGACGCAGTGGGCTTTGTGTTTTTCAAGGGTGCAATGGCAGCCGCACCGAAAGAAATTGTCTTTCTGTTGGGGAAAATCTATGTGCTTGCAGTTGGACTTCTGACTGGGAACCTTCCATTCTGTGGCTGGTTGCATTTACAGGTCAACCTGCGAGTTCCAGCATCATCAGCTAGCGTCCAAATTAGATTCACGCACCTTAAACGTTGGCTTCATCAACTGATTATTATTCATTACCTTAATCAATATTCATTCACAGCAAAACATTTCTTTAGACAATCGGGTTTCATTCTAAAACTAAAACATGTCAACTTGAAGTTACCGGCATAAGCCATCAGAAACTATCGGCAGATTTTTTTGCGTTTAGCAAAAAGAGCTTAGTTAGAACCATTCAAATAGAGCCAGACCACAAAGCCTCTGTTTCAGATAGCAAGGCAGCGGCTACAGTAGCTCCGTAACAAGAATGCAGGTCTTGGCTACAACATTCAGGATGTGAAGAACCAGGAACTTTGCATATTTTATAACTTCTCCCTGCATGCTGTTAATATCCCACAGTGAGTTTTTTCTCTCAACAATAAACAGAAGTAGAACGTTGCTTTATTTCCCCCACTCGTGCTCCTTCAGAGATCTCCATTACACTTTGCTGCCCTGGCACGGAGTCCGTTTTTTGGTAAACGTCACTTCCACCGAGGCCCAACTCAAGCTTTCCAGAAGGAGGGGGTGGGCAGTGTGTTCAGGTGAACGTGGCACCGTGGCCTCACCTGCCCTCTCAGCACCTTTATGCCTATGTGAGGCACGCTCCTGAAGCAAATGGGCATTAGTTGTGATCCCGCGTGAATCCCTCTGCGTTTAATTTCTGACTGCCGGAGCCTGCTGAGGGGGGAGGACGACCCGGTCAGTCTGGGTGGGATGGAAACGGAGCTCTGATTTGTTGAAATGCTTCAGGTTTCAGCTGTCAAGTACAGTATCAAGGAACAAACGCATGCGTGACATACAAACACACATTGCTGTCATACAGCACCGTGCAAAAGCCTTAACCAGTCGAAGAAAACGATGTTTAAAAACTGAAATCTTCATGTTGGTGTAAAATTATGACATTATGCCAGTCAAAGTGCGTCAACCATCTCAAAACCTGCCCCAGAATCCCCCCCCCCCCAGTATTTGCAGCAATATTCCAGCGCATCAATATATTTTTTCGACTCGACCACTAGGCAATCTCATACGGGTAATTGATAACTCAAGTTATCTATCTCCATCCATCCATTTTCCAAACCGCTTATCCTTACTGGGTCGCGGAAGCAATGGGCACGAGGCAGGGAACAACCCAGGATGGGGGGCCAGCCCATCGCTGGGCACACTCACACACTATACACTCACTCATGCACACCTACAGGCAATTTAGTAACTCCAATTAGCCTCAGCATGTTTTTGGACTGTGGGGGGA
>JAODJX010000048.1:13704363-13724820 GCA_026776945.1 Isichthys henryi | reverse complement strand
CCCCCCCCCCCCCCCCCCCCCCCCCCCCCCCCCCCCCCCCCCCCCGCCCCCCCCCCCCCCCCCCCCCCCCCCCCCGCAGCAAAGGCAAACTTGAGTACAGAGACTCAGAAAACAAGGAACCGGACCCAAAAGGGGGCCTTAGATACGCGGACAAGCACAACAATCCTAAAATCATAACGCCACTGGCCAGCACACCAGTCACTGCGCCCTGGCCAATCAAGACCATGAACTCGGAAACAAGACCCCGGATCATGAGAACCATAAACCTTGAGACGAGATACCAGCGAACCCAGAACCCCAAACCTAGAAGCTAGACGCCAGCTAAACAAGAAGTGCAGGCACTCGGTACCACGTAACCAGCAACAATGCTGACAATCCACAGTCAAACCAAACATCACAAATATAGACTCGAGACCAAAACCGGACCAACAACAAAGACAATTGAGCCCCAAGCAAAGCTCACTGCGTAGCGTAAATACAGGCCACAACCTCCAGCTCTGGGCAAGATCACGCAGACAGTGCTCAATTACCTGATTGCACCGCAGCACAGGTGTGATAATTACAGTTGAACAATGTTTAATTATCTTTGGCATTGTCACAAAAAATGATAAAAGAAAAATAAACATAATTACATCCTTTATTTAGCTTTTTCCCTGTGTCCATTAACATTATTACGATATTTTATTATTGAATTCCTAGCAAAAGAATAAACCTGCTTTACACAGCAGCTCCGTTTTACATCTTTCATATCCCACTTAACTTCACTTTCTTTCCCTACAGTATTTCCAACCCGATCCTTAGGGACCCCTCAGCCGATCCATATTTTTGCTCCTTCCCAGACAGTCCACCCTTCCTGCGTTGCTTCCTCCCAGGACCGGGTTGGGAAACCCTGCTCCACAGTATACAAAATCTGCATAAAATAAATAAAAAATTTGACACAAGATCATTTGACATGAGATCTAAAACAGACATGTTATTTGAGTTGCACTTCATAAAAGGTTTACAAAGAACTAGTGACATGGACCACACTGTTGCATTCTGGGCTTTGTGTTGCCCAAGTTTTAGGCAGAAGGGGGGTAGGGTTGTCCATGAAGATACATTGAAATGCTGATGAATGCATGCAATAGTGTCCAACCAACTTTGGACGGAAGTGGCTGATCTCTCATTTTGCTCAAGCCCTCTGCATGTCCTGCTATAATTTAATTAATTGAATTGGGCCGCTGTGATTAGAAGAAATTTGTCTGGGTTTTCTCTCTTACTGCACCTACATTTTCTGTTAATTAAGGCAGTGAGGAAAGGAGGAACAGAGATGGGAGGAAGAAATGCAGACTCTTCTTGGGTGGCAAGGAAATGGTAAGATAATAGGTGGCTGCTTCAGAAGAAGGGGAATGACACAGGAAAACAAATCAAGCATCGGAACTTTAGGAAGGGCTGATTTAGGGGGAAAGACTCAAGCATTATGATCCAGGAAGATGTTCTTGTGGCTTATGGAAAGAACTGAACCCAGTCTTATATGATCGGTAGTAAGATAATAGTACCGCGAATGAACAGGCTTATCACGTGACTCCACCAGGCCGGAAAAGTCCACACCTCCCTCCCTTTCTTGCCAAGCCTTTGATGCGCTTTATATTTTGCAGTTTATCATTAGGTGCCACTATTTGTATGTACAACGCAATGCCTCGAATGCATTATTTGAAAGCTCTCAGTCTGAGCTGTAGTGTGACAACGGCCGCCGAACCGAACTGGATAAGTACGACGGCAAGTGCCAAATGGAGTGAGTGAAATGCTAATGTCAGTTCGCACACTCTCTCCCGAAAGGAAAACGCAATGAGTGCCCCCCGGAGGCACCGTCATTAATATGTACCATTACCGCACATACAGCTGACTCCTTTTCCGTGCTGTAACTCGTCGCATGTGCCTCCATTACCGCCGCTACTCAGCGGTGCGCCTAGAAGCCGGGCGGACAGTAAGAGTTTCCAGGGCGGTGTCGTTCAGTGCCAGCGCTGGCTCAGACCCGGGTGCGAATTTTCCTTTTACAAGGTAGGTTGGGAAAACTCATTGATATTCATGAGAGAAGCGCAACCTGATGGGTCAGTGAACATGCTCCCATCGGTATGTGCTATCTGATTGGCTGGTGAACGTCCTCCCATCGATATGTGCTATCTGATTGGAGCTTAGCCTACATTAAATCTGGTGCATATCTGCTCTTTTTCTAAAAAGTTCAACTTTATTCATGAATTAAAATGTGGAGACGTCATTAATCCACAATGAATCCATCTGCTGTAAGATGCTCATCGAAAGCATAACAGCAGTACGATCTGTTTTCTTTATCATAGACTAATATTCTGAATTACGGGTTCTGGTAGTTAGCGATTAGCATGGTTTCTTATGCATTCTGTCTAAGTCATTCACTGGCCAATCAAGTATCTTCTCTCATAAATATAAATGAGCTTTTCCCAAACCACCCTGTAAAATGATTATTTGGGTTCTGGGTGCCACATCGTGATGGTCGCTGCACAATTGCGATTAAAGGATTCCATTTCCAGCAAACCATTCCATTCGGAACCCTGTCCTAAGCATGTTGTTTTTTTTTTTTTTGCCTATATTCTAGAGATGCCATTTCCACAGAGCATTACTTGATAAATCCTGGTAATTTTTTATTATATAGCGAGATTTAAAATCAATTTACTTCTTTACCCCGACACACACGCGCTGTGTCATCATGGGTTAATGTCAGCTTTGCACAACTACCGTGAAGATGCCACCATCTTCCCTTGTTCATTAGCAAATCACCACACGTTTGTAGTTTGATTAGGATATTGACAAATAATTTACCATGAATTCGTAGTGTGTTCCTGATACATGGAGTGCCTTTGACAAGGGCCAAATCGATATCGACAAACAACTGGGTCAGAGCCAGTTGTGACACATCATTTTAATGGTGATCACTGGAATAGTCTGCCATTTGTGTCACTGTAACACCTTTGTTGGTTCACACCTTCGTAGACGCCTCACATCAAGGTGTCCCGCCCGGCCAACATCCAGTCACAAGTTTGTACTTTTCCTCTTCTTGGATTACTGCAGCACTGCTGACCCCAAGCACAGCACAAGTCTTACCATTTTGCCGATGTTCTGACTCAGAGTCACACAGATATTTACTCCTGGCTGTTTCGTCTGCATTCAACGTGTTAACTACAGTACAAGTACCCAATGTTAGCTTACTGTCTAATATATTCCAAACCTTGACACACACCATTTATTAAATTGCCAACACTATTTGCTTTACATGGGGGGGTGTCATAGAGTTTTGGTCTTCTATCTGAGATACTGTAAGATTTACTTGCTTCATCACATAACCCAAGCAACGTCATACGAGTTTATTATCTTGTTTAATTTGCCTGCCGGGCTCAACTTAATGATACTACTTTAGCACGAACATGCTCAAGTTGTGGTTCAAATTTCGTCCAAATCGGTCATCTCAACATGAAATATTCACATTGGGCTGAAGATGAACCGACTGTTTATGACTCAAAGCCGTCGGGCGAGCAGATACAGTACGTAGGATGGCGCCTTGATAGGGAGTAGGCACTGGTCACATTTACAATTCAAAGGAGGATCCAAAGACTCAGAAACAGAATTTAAAGGGGGGTAATTAAGAAGCTTGATTAGATGTTAATTGCTGTTTTGGAGATGAAGTATCTCTAATCTATTATGGAGTCTCAGTCATTCTGTAGCCACAGAGTCAACAGAGGCGAGTAGTACAAAGCCAGGTCTATCCGGAGACTCAAATAATCCTTTTCCCTTTTATCTAGATGACATTAGAACATGTAATAGCCTTTTTCAAATGGTTAACTCTTCCTTCTGCCGTATCAGACTGAATCCATTGCCAACATAAGCACACTTTTGAAAAGAATATTTCTAATGCTTGGTTCGAGTGACAAGAAATCCCAGAATTCTGCATGTTTGTTATTGTTTTTTGAGTCTTTGCTCAACCCTGTTTATATGTTTACATTTTTTTTACTGATGGGTAAAAAAAAACACATCAAATTCATTGCAGCCTCACTTTGGGGGGGGGGGGGTAGCAAAGACTGAATTAGAAGTATTCACTTTAAGGGAAATTATTCATATATTATACGTTTACTTTATAAGTTCTTCCATGATGAAATTACTTAGTGTGGCAACAACATTCCTGCGTGTTCTTGGCAATCGAATTTCCTCCAGGAGAACAAGCTGAATGGTCCATTATGTGAATCACAGATATAGGACATACCTTCCCTTGATGATGTCACAGTTTCATGTTCTTGTAATGGGATCATTGTAGCTTGGGTACAAACACAAATAGTTCAAAATGGAATTGAAGGACCCACAGGCCCAGCAGGTTGTCTGAGCTGGCGCCTGCAAAGAAATGTCACAAATCTTTTACCTTATATTAATTCTGCCTTCATGGATCTGTAAAAAATATAAATAAAATGAATCCCCATATAAGACTAATACCCACTTTTGTGGTGTTTAATTGGCAAAAAGGCTAATTACAAAGACCTTATAGTGAATTAACCTTTAATACCTGGCAAGACTCGTGTTTTCTTGTGCTTCAGAGTCTCAAAGCCGTGAAATTAGTTTCTTGTAAGTATTTCTAGGTTCAGTAAGCATATAGAAATTCATCACATGTACTTACGCCAAATTTGTCTTTATGTAATATTTATAAATACACACTTAGTGGCCACCTTATTAGGCAGTACGAGGAAAGGCCCACTTTTGCCCCCAGAACCACTTTAAGGTTAACGGAGTTGCATGTTCAGAGAAGCAATTCTGCGCAGTACCGTTACATTAAGCTGTTGCTTTCTTACACCTATGGCCTTCTTGCTAGCTTTAATGAGACTGATCAATTAGCAAGGTGTTCTCCGTCACAGAAATGCCACTGAATGGTCGCTTTTTGTTCGACACAATTCCTCGTAAACTCAGGACATTGTACTGTGCGAAAATCCCAGGGGAGTTTTGGCAGTTTCTGAGTCGCCAGAGCTGCAATGCAAGCCACCGACGACCGTATAATGCTTAGTATTAGCATGCCTCCGTAACCTAAGTCAGGTAGTCACTGAACCTGCGGACCCCGTCTGCATGCCTTATGTATTCAGCTGCAGTTGCACGATTTGCGGATTGGAATGACAGGCTATTTCCATTAGCGAGCAGATGTGCCTAATAAACTAATAACTGAGTGTATTTAATATTTTAATGTATAATACCAGCATTCCTTCTCAGTCTATAACTTTGAGTCATGATCTTTCTCCCACTGCCACAATCAACGGCTTCCTATGAAAAGACGTGATTTTTAAAGGCCTCTCTCCTGGCACGTCTCACACACCAGGACGACTTGGTTGGTTAGTATGAAAAACTGAGTAGACTAATGGTAGTGCTAGAGGTGGGACTCAAACCTGCCATTTACTGATCCCGAGGCAAGCGTCCTAACCACTAGCCCACCAACACATCTCACGATCACATAATGTGCACTCGTTCTTTGCAAAGGTAGTCAGCTGGCCAGGCATGGCTTCAAAGCTGATCTCTAAACAATGTTGGGTAATTCATGTCCAGAGAGTAAAAGGCCTGACCGGGATTTTGTTTCAACCAACCAGTTGCGCATAAACAGTCACAGCTTGCTGTTTTCACACCTCATCTGTCCGGTTCCCTCCCGATTTGCACTTGTATTCAGTTACGCTTGTGCTGTAACCATAATTGTGACAAAAGAGCTAATTGTAATTATTGTGCGCAGAACCAGCCTCAGACACTGGTGTCAGGAATCTAATTGCAGACATGATTACAGAGACAAGTCATGATTAGAAGATGGAATCAAGTCCTCTGTTAATCGTTTGCGTTTGCAACAGGCAGACTGAAGATCAGTGGGACAGCCGTGGGTTGGGCGGATGGAATCAGGGACCATAGCGAGATCTATAAAGGAGAGAATGAACATCTAGCATGATCTGACACTGCTGCAATAAACTATAAAACAACATTACCTATAAGTAAGTAACATCCATTTTCCAAACCACTTATCCTACTGGGTCGTGGGGAGTCCAGAGCCTATCCTGGAAGCAATGGGCACGAGGCAGGGAATAACCCAGGATGGGGGGCAGCCCATCGCAGGGCACACACACACCATTCACTCACACATGCACTCCACACATGTAACCCAGGCAGAGACTCGAACAGTGCTAACCACTGCACCACCATGTCGCCCCAAAGTAAGTAACATCCATTGCAAAATATTTTAACTTAAAAAATATACCAAATTTAAATCTATCAATTATTTATAGGTTTATTTATGTTCCCACCCATGCCTATGATCATACAGTAAGCTTTTGCTAGTGACCCAAAGAATGACATCATGGATGCAAGTAGCAGAAATGAGTTTCTTTCTCGGCCTGGGCTCAGTCTTAGAGATAGAGTGAGGAGCTCGGACATTCGGGAGGGGCTCAGAGTACAGCCACTGCTCCTCCGCATCGAAAGGAGCCAGTTGAGGTGGTTCGGGCATCTATCAAGGATGCCTACTTGGGGAGGTGCTTTGGGTTTGTCTAATTGGGAGGAAACACAGGGGCAGACCCAGGACACACTGGAAAGATTATATCTTTTGGCTGGCCTGGGAAAGCCTTGGAATTCCCCCAGTGGAGCTGGAGGAGGTGGCTGGGGAGAGGGAGGTCTGGGCATCCCTGCTGAGACTGAGCGGTGGAGAAGGAACGAATGAATGAATAAATGTATCAAATATATTAAATAAACAGAAACTATTTCGCCTGGCCCAGAATGGCATGTTACCAAAATTTGCAATCTTGAAATCCTACTTTTTCATCCATTTCCAGTGACCATTTATCCAGCTTGGAACTTCTTCTAGAAGAAAAAGACCATGGTGTGCACCATAGATCAGCGATCCAGCTAATGCAGGACACTTACCCATGTTTAATTTAAATGCAAATACTTTCGCATTCTCTGCGAAGTCGCTGACTCAGGGTAAGTAAAGCATGTGCAGGAGAGGTGTGGAACTTCTTTGTATTCGTACACATACATAGTAGCATAGCCTTACAAGACTCACCGTGACATATGTACATGGGAGATTCAGCTAACTACTTATGCCAAACAGCCCCCAAATATGCCTACTTGGTGTGGGAGGAAACTGCATCACCTGGAGGAAGCCCACGCGGAAACAAGGAGAACATGCCAACTCACGGGTAGCCGGTGAGCCAGCAGGCCGCCCATGTTCCTTGTCCATCACCATAATAAGCCGCGATTGAGAGGCGGTGATAATCAGCACTGTGACGTAATGTCACACAAGCCGTCTTTGTACAGATGCTCCTCACTGTATCATGGCCCGATTTACGTTATCTCAACGTCACGATGTTGCGACAGTCATGCACATTCAGTAGTCAATTTGGAATTTCGATCTTTTTTGCAATACTTTTTTTGATGTCGGACGAAGGCATCAGCCACGCAGCCACACTTCCATTCTGTGCAGCGATAGTGAACATAAACATCTCATACAAAGTTTAACAACGTATTGTACAGTGTTTTTTTTCCCCCTGTGTTTACCGAAATAAACCTGCACTTATTTATTTACTGGTATTTAGTAATTATCTATTTGCTTATTCAGTGACAGTAACTATTTATTTGCTTATTTCTTTACTTGCCATATTAAAGTTATATTCCACTTACGATATTTTCCACTTACGATGGATTGATCGGAACATAACCGCATCGTAAGTCGAGGAGCACCTGTATCAGACTGTGGAGTCTGACCCTTATTCTGTAGCATGAGAGTGGAGGACAACCAGAACAGTCATGTAACAGCCAGGTGACAGCAAATTTGAAGTTCGCAGCAGCTCGGCCAGCCTGATTTATCACCCAAAGCACGGTTTGCCAAAAGGCAGCCCCCCCGCCACTGCCCGAGGCACATCTGCTAGTGCCAGCCACTTCTCCTACAACCTTATCCAAGTGCCGTCATCCGGAGAGTACCTTCCTACTTTCGCACCGCGCACCAAGTCACAACCGAACAGAAAGCTTGCCCTCGACTCAACCGACACATGGCTCTATACCACAGGCCAAAGGAAACAACCCCTACACATCACTGCCAGTAATGACATGATTCATCTTTCGGGCATATTTCACGGTCGAAGAAAGTTCATATTTCAAAAAAAACAAAAAAAACACATTTGTCAGGCACCATAACGATAACAACGGACTTTAACGACAAGGTGTTCCTGAGCACCACCTTATGACTGGGCCGAATCAAGCCTCAGATTTCTAAAGCAGTCTCTTAGGTGCTTTGAAAACAGTAACTGCAGGATAGAACCTGAGCAGAACAAAAGCCAGAGAGAAAAACACAGCTACTGCCTTGTAATTAGGCAAAGATAACCCGTTCGGCAGGGGCTGCGAAATCCAAACAAGGTTGTCTGACGAAGCTTTTGTCCCTCAGAAAGAACTTTCACGACCAAAATGATATTAATAATATAAATGCTAGCCATAATCCATGCTAGACCAGAAGTATAAAAGGAGCCCACTCTCCATACTGTATCAAAGTCTGAAGCCCTCTACAATTAACATGGGCCATCCAACCCTTTGTATACTGAAAACTGCAAGTAGAGTATTAACAAAACATTGTGGTAGCCATGTAATTCCATAACCTTACATGGTCTCTCTAGCTGACTCCAGCTCTAAAGTCTCAGGACTATGGTCTCCATGACCTGGAGGCTGGCTAGAAAGATCATTCGGCCAGTAACCATATCAGTGTCACGATCAGTCCTGTCCATCCCCCAGTATGACCAGCGGAGGTCACTGTTGGTCCTCCATAATCCTCTTGTTTTCTTCCTAGCTGTGTTTGGTTCATAACCCCCAATCCAAGTGTGGTAAATGTCAACATCTGAATCGTTTCAGTCCCTTGTTAATCCCGCATATACACGTGATTCCCAGTCCTATGTTCCCCAGTCCGGTCATCAACGGCAGTCTTCCTGTTGCTTGTGTCCATCCCAGAGTTAGTCTTCCCATTTTGACCCCTCACAGTCCTGCTTGTTTCCCTGCTCCCGTTTTGTTAATGAAGCCCCTTCTGTTCTCCTGACACATGCCCTCAAGTCCTTCATGACAATCAGCAGGAACACAAGTTAAACATCAATCCCTGAGCCAATGCTGATTATGAACAGTGATCTAACACCATGATGACATAGCTCAATGTCACACTTGGCTCACACAGTGATGCTGCTTATTCTGACATTGTTAACACGGGTTCAAATGCAAAACTATTTTTTCCATGCAAAAGTCACAATTTTATGTTGTGTATTGAGACATTCACGGGTCTGTATTTGTCTAGAAATATAATGTTATGTCTAGAAATGCAATGTTACTTAAATCTGCTAGCACCTGTGATTAATATAACCCTTTAATGGAAGCTTACATGAAGCTGTAATTCCTTATCACAATAATTACATTCCACATTAACATCTGCTGTTTACATTTGTCTACTGTTTCGTTTAAGCAAGATAACACAAAGCTAGATAATTCTATCACGTATTTTATAGGTTATAATAAATGCGACAGTGGACATTTTTTACAGTGTAGTTAAAAGTACAGGGATTAAAAGACCAAGAGCTCCCTCTGGTGGTCTAAAACTGTACTCACAGTTGCTACCACAATGGGGGATAATCATTGAATATTACACCATGTAAATCTGATTGGTTGCCTGTTCAGTTTAATGGTTCATGTATACTACAGCTACACCATGGATTCAAATACATTTATTCAAAAAAACCTGTGGAGAGAATCAATCACCTTTCATCAGTTTTATTTTTAGTTTCATGTACATACAGGTTATGTATTTTTCCATGTGTACATGGGTTTTATCTGCTGCAAATCCAGTTACATGTGAATACTTTTCAGTAGTTACATTAAAATGCTCTGTCACCCACAGAATGAATGTTGCTGGGAAAACAAGGTTATGTGTGACATGTAGTGGTTGGTAATCACAAGTAAATAAAGCTATACATACAGCAGTGGTAAAAACGAAGACCACTCTGCATTGTTAAATAAATACACATTTTTAAACCTTGGTTTAATCCTGGTTCTGCTGGCAGGAGGCTACACTGTGCAGCAGGCTGCTTCCAGGCTCAACGTTCCTAAGACAGCAGTACACAAGAATAAGGTGAAGCAGGAGACACTGGGAACGACCAGAAACCAGCCAGGCAGAGGGAGGAAGGAACTTTCTAATGCCAGAGATGAGCGTTAGCTTATCCGGCAGTGCCTCATAAATGGGAGGCTGACCTCAAGTGACCTTTAAAAAGAATGGGAAACATTAAGTGCAGGTGTGAAGTGCACTGATAGTTCATATCAAGCTCTTGGAAGCAGGACTAAAGCCCCAAAAAGCAAGGAAGAAGCCCTTTATTAATGAGAAGGGAAGAGCCAGACTGAAGTTTGCAAAAAAAATACATTACTCACAGATGCACACCCATAAATTGAGAAATGAGTGAAACAAAAATTGTACTGTAGTCTCAACTTTTTCCATGGCTGTATATTTAAAAATTGCTAAAAGGTAAGAATTGAATAAGACCGTTAGCAAGTCATTTTTACTACAGAAGTGCATGATTCAGGATGGTCATAACCACAGAATAATTTAAAATGACTTATATAAAACGTAATTTAAATTTGTTTAAAGTGCTAGTGCTTTTGTTTAAATTCACAATAACTGAACTGTTAAGTATTTAGCTGAAGGTACCAAACTGGAGGTCTTTTCTGGGTGGGGGGTGGGTCCGGAAATCTTGAGATGCCCATGTCATCCACCTTATCATAGATCGGGGAAATTGGTGAGGCAGTAGTCTGTGTAGCTGAATTCTTGTATGGGAAAAGGAATGTCCTTCCACTTCTTTACAGTACTGGTACCCTCCTTTGTCACCAGGGCAAAGTTCTTGATGGCCAGGTTGGGCAAGATGACATTCTTGTATATGATCTCCATACCCCACTCCTGTGCACACAGACATACTGCTTTTACCACACAGACCAATTCAGACAATGTGCAGTACTAGTTAAAAGTTTGGACACACCTACCCATAGAAAGGTTTATGTGTACTATTTCCTACATTTTAGAATAATCACCAAAAAAGTATTAAACAAAAAATATTAATTTGTTGGGGAGGAAGTTCTGTGAATTGGGACTCAGAAGGTTGCTGTTTCAAATCCCTGGGTTGGCTGAGTGATCCCACCTTTGGGCCCTTAACCCCATTTGCCCCATGGACTGGCTGACCCTACTGTCTCCTCTGCGTCAGTTCCGTGAGGTGGCCTCCTGAGATGCTTTCCCAACTGTCCTGCAGGAGGTCCCACATACTGTATATGCTGAGCTCTCATTGGCTGCTTTCCCTTCACTCTCCAGTTAAACTCCTCAAAAGACATTTATACTGGATTTAGGTCAGGCGGCCAGATCATGTGATGCAACACTATCAATCCATATCTCCTTCGCAGGTGGCTTGGCGTGTCCAAACTTTTGACTGGCAGCTTGCAAGCACACGCACAGAGAATTCATTCTGCAGTGCAAATGGACTCCATGACGGTAGAAATAATCTGTGATTGACTGGCAGAACAACACTCAAACTCTGTCTTCACAGAGGGTCAACTATGTAGGAGATAGTAGAATCAAACTTAAGTTAGATCAGCATTTAAAACAAAGCCACTTCTTTTGTACAAGATCAGAGCATACAGTAATGGTTATTAGTGTAATGGTGTATAATTTCCCCAAAGCAAGCAGGCGACTGGGTAAGAAGATACATCATCTTCACAAGCAAACCATCTGAAGGAAAGAAACTGGATTTCTAAATTCCAGCAGAAACCAATAATATCTCTCCCTTTTGTGTCACGCTGGAACCTAGGATGTGACACTCATAAATCCAAGGACATGTTACCATTTGTTTAGTCACTATGCAAGTCTTCCCTTTTCTCTTTAATGCTTTGTTAAATTTTTCCAGTTCTAAAAATACACACCAGCTCAAAAATGTTTTCACTGAGCCAAATGCTCTTAAAGGATTTATATTCGGGAGCTTAAATTCTGCGTAATTGCTTGTCTTTTACGGCCCGGCAAATAAATTCAGACGCCCTCCAGAGCATGACGCTGTAATTAACTCATCCACCCGTTGTTAATAAGTACTCAGCTGCTTAGGGTGACAAATCATCCTTGGAGACATAGCATGTTGCATCCCGGATCGAGGAGAACAGCCCACCGTGATGCGGTCTCTCTCTCTCAACAACACACTAAGCTCGATCTAGAGTCACCAGTTTGCCTGGACCCTAGCAAACAACTTTAGCGCGGGGGGGTGTAGCTGAAGGCATCTTGTTACACCTTGTAAACTTAAGTATTTGTGATATTTCTTCAAAGACTTTTAATAGCGTAATCTGCCAAACGTCTGAGCCTGGCCAAGAAAATTGTTTTGAAAGGAAAATCAGTTTAAAGCCACCTATCTGGCCAGTAAGTGCACATTTGGTCAGGAAAAACAACACTATTCGAGATTAGAATATATACCAATGATTAGGACCTTAAGATATCCTTGGTTCAGCTCCAGTTCTCAAACAGAGCACGAACTAAACAAATCATTCAGCGCTCAACGCCCCCGACCTCAGGACGCCTCTGCAGACAATTAAAAGTAACAAGAATTTCCTCCGTTTTACAAAAAGTTACCGATCTCCTGTCAGATGCCTAAACTGCAGCTTTGGTCGGCAAAACCTCTCCTGGGGGGTAGCCCAGCCATTCCATAAATTTGTTAGATTCCACTACCAGCCCACTTAATTAATTAGCTTAATTGCGAAACTTCGCGGGCTACTGATTAGCCAGATGAAGTGTGATAGTGGTCAAGTTCACCAAATACATGGGTGTCCTGACTGGTAACTGCAAACGCTGGGAGGGGGGGGGGCTTGAGAAAAAGTTTTGAAACAGCTAAGCAGAAACAGACAAATACAAGCAGAATGTACGCATAATTCTCTTTGGCAGCAGTATAAGCTGATGGGTGGCTATGTTCACTTCGTCGCTGATGACCACTTCACTCGGCCTACACGCACATCTGGACCGGGGTCTTACCACACCACATGCAGCGCAGCTGATTTTACGGCCTGGATTCCAGTCTTTGAATGACTTCTCCAGATGCACTTGTCCCCCAGCTCTGTAGTACGTCCTGAAAGCCCAAAGAGAAAACAAATTAACTTGTTTTTCATTTGAGAGAGTAGTACTACACAGTACTATACAATAATTATACAGCAATTATTATTAATATAGGTAATGTCCAATGTTCTTCCCGATAAACAGAGGAAGAGCGCACGGTCACCACACCACTCCACATTCCAATCTTGTGAATTTAAAATGAATTTCAAAATAATCTCCCTTCCAGGGGCCAGTAATTCACGTAGTGCAGAGGGTTAAGTCTCTGCCCCGAATTCAAAAAAACTGTCCAAACAAGCCCAGCATCTCATGTCATCAGAATCTGGACGAGGCGGAGACTGTTGATCAGCTTGCCGATGTAACTCCCATGCCAGCCAACTGTCGGGGGTGATCACTTTTCAGGAGGCTTCTTGACATTGACGTCCTCCATTTCATCTCCACCCCCCTTCCTTTTTCTGTCCTCACCTCATATTTATATTCATGTATAGCCACCATCCAAACATCAGGATACAATATTTATGAGCACCCAGTTTCCAAAGCAAACTCCCAGAGAAACTATTTAATATCTTTATGGCGATATTGTACTTTTTAATGAACTGTCCAACATACTAGAAGCAGGGACATAATGTATGTCAAGATCACCATCAACGTTCTCATGCATGAAACTGATTTAATGAGTATTTGTGATAATTACACAAGCTAAATGCATTTGAATGGAGTTCCTTCAGCATCAGGGTGAACTCACACAGACTAAAGAACCTTTAATTATAGGAACTTATGAAATAGCAGGGTGCTGGCTGATCTACTTCCGAACCTAGATCTCACATGGACACATGTAAAGATGGGATCTCATGGACAGCAAGATGGAGTTTGTGAAAACTGCCCAACTACAGAGCAAATTTGTAAAATTCAAATCAGTCCACAGGACATGTTTTCGAGAAAAAACCCTGTTGGAAATTTAAAAGAGTTTTGGTTCCCAGTACTGCAACATACGATGAGGAAGTCTTTAGGTCATTGGCGTTCTCATCTCAAAAACAAGAATCAAGTAGACTGAGTTTTAGAAAATCGCTCTTCAATTTTCCCAGAAGGATCAATTAATTAGCCCCATTATTTTGTTAACTAAACATTTTTGTTAACAAAAATGGGACACTTACTTAAATGTGGGGTTGATGTTGACGTAGTGTGTGTCATCAATCAGCTGGATGTCGCTGCCATGGGCGACGGCGATGTAGCAGGTCCGGCACGACAGTGTGACACTGGCCGGTTTGTGGCGGTTCTGCTTCTGCCTCATCTGTAGCCCTGCCATCCTTTGGGTGATCATGGTCTCCTTCTGTATCTCACCCATCTAAGAGATGACAAGCACAGGCACTCAGGCAACAATGTGCAAGCTTTTTTCTTCTACGGCTTTGGTATTATGGACGTGTCTCAAAGCAGATCACAGTAACAGAGCACAGTATAATGACAGTAATGCGTTAGCGTGCTTTCATGTTAAATGTCGCTCAAAACGCACTGCAAAACATGATATAATATGGAACGTAACTGTAAGGCAGGATGGCAACATGACACATTTTTTTCCAGAACCATGAACTTTTGTCGTGTTCACACCACAGGAACTTGGCCTGATTGTCGTTCCTCAGAGTCAGTTCTGGAACCCTTTTTTAGTCCCTACTCCAGACGAGGTACTTTTACCTCGAACATAGATTACAGGGGTGGTGCTTACAGTGATATCTTGCTGATAGGTTGACCACAAGCACTGGCATTAACTTGGAAGTTGCGCAGAAATATGGGTAAAAGAGAGAGAAGTAGGGGAGCAAAAATTGAGCAGATTGAGTTATATTTGTATTTCAATTACATTCTGCGCGACGATGAATACCGTTTCCTTGTGTCTCCATATTTCTGCATTGGAAAAATTTGACTAATAAGTAATGTACTTTTGCCTAACAACGTACTGGGCTAATTAGAAGGTTAACGTTACATTGTTTTTTATTCTGTGGAAAACAAAAGGTCGATCTGCTGGCCAAATTTAATAAGAATCATATAAGTAAAATATAAATGAAAGGCTGTGCCCTGTAATGACTGCGATGGATGGGGCCCCCCCCCCCCCAAAAAAAAAAAAAACTAACAAAACAATTTGTTCATCCTCCATGGTTTTGAGGTGGTGGTGCAGTTTCACATGAAATCATGTGTGAAGTGAACCTACAATTTTTTTTGTCTCCTCCATGCTTATTTGGCATAAAGGTCCCAGTTCCTGTTGTGCGATGTGAAAGTGACACTTGGAAGTAGCCAAGAGCTACTAAAGTTCCCAGTCCAGACAGCCCACGTACTGGTAACCAGGGACCAGGTTCTGGAACTTAGACTGAAAGTTCCTATCCATGCAGCAAAACTGAGAGCCAACAACACTGGAGGAGAGACACCATGAACAGTTGACCCTCACCTGCCACTGGAAGTCACGGGGGTTCATTTGCTGCACCTCATGAATAGCCCGCTGGGTCAGCTCCTCCAGGTACTCATTAGTTTTCTCACGCTGAATCTCCCGCCCCTCCTTCAATGCTACCACGGAGTACACGCTGTTCTCGGCCCGTGCCCGCCCACTGGCCTGCTGCATGGCGATCTCGTTGGTCAGCAGCCCGTACCGCACCACCAAGTTGCACTCGGGGTTGTCCAGGCCTTCCTCAGCGACGCTAGTGGAGATGAGCAGGTTCAGGTGCCCCTCGTGGAACTGCTTGATGGTTTGTTTCTGTTCCTTCTGTAGAACAGCAGCACAGACACATAAAGGGTGACACTTACGCAGAAAACATCTGCCAGAACTTGTGATGCCATATTTGCTTATTTGATATTACTAGCACACATAAGGTACTCAGATAAAGACTTTTCATCAGCTTGCTTTGGGCTTTAGCTAATTATTGAATGTATTTGATTCAATACATATAAGCTTCCGTTATGATGTCACAAGCAAAGTCTGTTAGGCCCTGGACATCCTTTACCTCTTAAAAATCACTTTCAGACACTCAGGATTCCCAAATATAATCCTCAAAAAATCCCCAGTTAAGAGAAACACCAAAGTGTAGTGTTAATATCACCATAATGACATCTCCCAGTTTACCAGGGTTCATAACAAACACACTTGGACCTCCAGGATAAAGTGATTTGTGGCTTCAGCTTATAGCATCAAACAGTGACCAGATAAGCAACAGCGTCTCACAAGGACCATAAATGAAGATGCCCAACCCTAACCCTAACCCTAACCCGTTCTAAGCTCTTGGTTCTTGCTCTTGTCCACAGAACCTAGAACTGCATCAACAGAAAGCGGGCGACAAGACATTCAGCCAAGAGAAGAATCAGGGTACCTGGGTCATGTGACTGATCTGATTTCCTGCCCCAGTGAGGACCGCAGCCTTGATGCTGGCGCCTTGTAGAGCGTGGTTGGCCAAGATCCAATTGTACAAGCAGTGGGTGCTCACGCGGGTCTTCGTGAAGAGGATCCCACGGGAATTAGCCTGCGACCCAAACTGCTGCAGCAAGGTGCTCTCCAGCTGAGCCAGCTTGGGATTCTCGTGCTGGGTCATGCCAGCCAAGGCTTTCAGCTCAGTTCTGTTTTCTGGAAGAGGAGGGAAACCATTAAACTGAACCGCTAACAAAGAATAAAGGCATTATTCTGCCATCTCCCATTGGTGGAAATTTCAGATCCAGGAAATGAAAATCCAGACCAAGATTTTGTTTCGACCAACCAGTTGAGTTCTCTTTGACTTTTTATACTGAACTGGTTGGTCGTAACTAAATCTTGGTCTGGATTTTGGATCATGGGGGCAAAACTGGCAGCCTACCCCAGGCAGCACAGGGCAGGTTAGGGACACTGTGGATGGAATGCCAGTCCATTGCAGAACTCACACATGTACATTCACACAGACATTCAGTACAAGGAGGAAACCCAGGCAACGAAAGAGCATGCAAACACAAAGACAGGAGGTATGAGGCAAGTATTATGCAGCCTTCAAGACATTCAGTTTTCCTTTAAAAAATTAAATCAAAATGTACACTTCTACTGACCCTTCCTGCATGACAGTTATCAGTATTATTAACGTGTTGTTGACATGTTACATCTAATGCAGCGTTCTCCAGTCCCAGTCCTGGAGGGCCAGTCTGCAACAGTTTGCAGATTTCCCTCCTAAAAAATACCTACTAAACCTGGTAATTGGCTAGTGAGCTAAATAAGGTGTGTTTGAGCCGGAAAATCTACAGACTGTTGTAGACTGGTCCTCCAGTACCAGAACTGGGGAAATCCTGATCTAATCTGATGTAAAACTGGAGAGGAAAGACTTCACACACAGGCTGGTCTCCCACCTTCGAAAAGACCAAACAGGAACCAGTCAGTGGCATCCAGCCCAATCCGCTTGATCTTCTCGTTGCTGTAGAAATCATCCAGGACATCGAGGGCGTCCACCATGCGAACGCTGTCGTTGATCAACAGGGCGTTGTTATAGTAACGCAGATGCCTGGCGCACTGGGCCAGCTGGCGGTTCTTCTGCTCCACACCTGACCCAGCAGAAGCGGATTTATGGCAGCATTACATAAACCAGCTCCATATCCACAATGCCACACTTTCTACCTAATGATCAATCTCGCTAAGCTACGCAAACCCAACCCACGAAACCTAGCACTAATCAAATATTTGCTGTATTGTGCTTTGGAATTAAACAATTGAAATCGTTCAAATGACCAACATGATGCTTTTTATAATAGATAGCTGGCTGAGTGTCGCTTCTACCCATTATCCATAAGTGCTCATTATTAATTAAACTGACTTGCATTGTATCCTGTTTGTACGTATTAAATCTTGAAAGCCCAAATAATTGCATTGTATTTTTTTCCTAAATTTAAGGTGAAATAACGTTTTGCATCAAAAGAATAAAACCAGCCTAAAGGGATTGATTACTGCATTTGCCTTCTCTCGCCTCATAAAATTGTTCTCATACTACTAAGAATGATTGCAGCCCACATCCTGTACACCTTTAGAGAGGTTGCCCACTGGTGTCACGTACCCCATTAAAACCATACAAACTCTTTCGGTTCCATGCTCAAACACATGGGCTATATTAAATGACCTGGAGGTGCTAACGCTCAGCACAGCTCTACTTTGCCAAAGCCGGTCCAGACTAGCACCCATCAGTTCACCTTTCTTCTCCAAGAGCACCACGCTGGCCTCATACTCCTGTGTTCCGAACCCATTACAGACATCCTTAAGGTCCATGAACTCATGAATCTCCTGCATCATCCACTTGACATGGTCTCCAAATGGATCCTAAGACAAAAAGTTCCCAGTTATTCGTGTTGCTTTTCCACTGCCAAGAACTGAGCCGTACCCAAGCTGACGGTTTTCCATTGCAAATTATTTGGGCCGTACCCAAGCCGTAACCACACTGACATGGCCTTGCTAAATGGAGCTGGTTGCATCACCAACACCTGAATTGTCAAAATGTCAACCTCCTAGTTAAAAAAAAAAAAAAGTGCTATCAAACAACTAAATGGAACGGATTCCTAATGCTAATTTTGGCAAGTGAATACTAATTCCGCTAGCATTTGATGCTAACATAACATGGCAATTCTCACAGACAGTATGCGGTAATTTCCACTAGCATAACTCGTGATATACGCCCTGTGAACATTAAAGAAGTATTACTTCAGTTTTAGGTCGCTGTGGTTCTCCAAAGGCGGTAACAGCATTACCGAGCCGACCCTTCTGCAGTGGAAAACCGAAGTGAGCTGGAACCGCGCTGCAACTAGTCTCTCTGAGGTACGGCTTGGAAAAGCCCCATTGGACATATTCTTGTAAATACACCTAATCCTTGTTCAACTGGAAATCTATAATGTTTTTGAACTCAAGAGTCCAGTAATGGAACTATGCTTAAGGAATATAAGCCCAACAATCATTTACAGGAATTCTACCCCTAGAACTCACAGCAAGAACTGACACCTGCTACTGTCCAAAATAAGTCCATGCACAGTGTTGCTGTCACTAGGAGGAACTGACCAACCTTCAGCCTCTCCTGAACGATGTCATAGATCTTTACGGGTCTGGGGACTCTCTGCTGTAACTCCATGGCGTGCTTCTTGGGAGACATGATGGCCGAGGCATCAAGGTTGGCACAAACCTACAAACAAAAACAAACAATGTAAATGAGCCGAAAGCTTAATTTTCCACAGGACTATCTGATCGGACTGCAAGGACCAACCTGCAAAATGTGTTTCTTAGCTCCATCGAAAGTCTTGGCTCCCCCCGTCCCAAGTGAGGCAGTAAGGCCCAACACCTGTGGCAAGTTCTTTTCCCCGGTGAGCTTTTGCTCCACATAGGACCCCATAATCTTGTTGTAAACCGTCTCCTTTTGGGTGTGGTGGCATTCATCGATGATCAGCAGGGTGAAGTCTGAAGGTGTTCATCACACAAACATGAAGAACATCAGATCTTTATTACTTAGCTTTTGGAGGCCGCCAGAAAGAAAAGAACAGAGTGGTAGACTGTGCAGACATTAATGAACCACAGAGAGAGACCCAGAAACAGAGGGATCACCTGTAAGCTTCACGTGCTTCTCCTCTTCTGTGCTCTTCAAGGCATTTTCCAGGATCTGGGCAGTGCAGATGATCACGTCACTGCTCTTCACCACCACGCTGAAAAAGTCCTTCTCTGCGCTTTCTCCACTAATGGGCACAACTTTGTACTCAGAGCCAAGGAAAGGATTGAACTCCTTTGAGAAATGCTGGTCCACCAGATGAACCTAAGATAGATGCAAGCAATAAATGACAACCATAGTTAAGCCCATCACTCAAAATGTATTACTGATAAAAAAAGAACTTAAATTATTGAGTTGGAACAAGCAGACAGTACTTCGCAAAAGACTTAAGCAGTCAAAGAAAATGATGTTTAAGTGATCTTCCTGTTGGTGTAAAACTATGCTATTATGCATGCCAAAGTGTTCTAGCTTAGCCTTTTCGAAACTTCTGCTAAAATCTCCCCAGTAACTGCAGCCAATCATCCAATACCTCCATCCATTTTCTCTAGCTGCTTGCCCTGTTCAAGGTCATGGGGGACCTGGAGCCTATCCCAGGGGCTACGGGTGTGAGGCAGGAAACAACCCAGGATGGGGTGCCTACCCATCACAGGGTGGATGGGTGCACACACACACACACACACAGACACACACACCTAAAGGCAATTTAGTAACTGCAATTAACCTCAGCATGTTTGAACTGGGGGGGGGGGGGACTGGAGGAAACCTCATGACAACATGGGAAGAACATGCAAA
>JAODJX010000048.1:13680245-13704353 GCA_026776945.1 Isichthys henryi | reverse complement strand
CCCCCCCCCCCCCCCCACCCCCCCCCCCCCCCCCCCCCCCCACCCCCCCCCCACCCCCCACCCCCCCCCACCCCCCCCCCCACCCCCCCCCCCCCCCCCCCCCCCCGCCCGCCGCCCCAGGAGGAAACCTCATGACAACATGGGAAGAACATGCAAACTCCACAAACATGGAACCCAGGCAGAAACCTTCCAGAGGTGTGAGCAAACAATGCTAACCACTGTACCACTCCAACCCAATACATCCATGCTCAACCACTAGCACACCTCATATAGCCAATCAACATCTCTTTGACATTTTTAAGTAATGAAATTTAATAAATACTTATAATGGCTGAGGTCCCCCAAGGCGAGGTTTAGGAACTGAAACGGTGTGCATCTAGCCATCCAACAAGGAGTCAGTAACTTTTTGTAGAACAGACGAAATTCTTACTAGTTTATTGCATCACTCTTAGTCTGCATATGTTCTAATGTTAAATTGTGTTTTCTTTGTTCTGAGCGAAAGTGCACTTACTTCCCAGATAAATAGCTTTAAATATTTCTTTTGACTGCCTTAGACTATTGCACAGTACTTTATATATTAGTGTGTGTAATTTGATGGACATATTTACAGATGCTTGGAGACACACGGGCGTGAGGATGCCTGCTTGTGTAGAGTCACAGCCATACCTTATTAACCAAGACAGCCACCTTGGCCTCACGTTTGCTCTCCAGATGTCTCTTGGCCACATACGCAGCTGCTCGTGTCTTCCCTCCTCCCGTGGGCAGCCAGATGATGATGTTTCTTCCGTCCAGCGCCGGCTGCACCACCTCTGCCTGATACCCATACAGCCCCATTTCCTCCATCTCACTGCGGCCAAACAAAAGTCGGACATTGGTCTCGCGACACCTTTTACTACGACATTTTCCGACTATTTTGCGACTTCCTTGTCGCCACACTATCTTGATTGTTTCATATCTCACCTTCAAACTTAAGGGGCTGATTAATGAACTTCTTTCTGGAAATTGCTCCTCCAAACAGTCACCGCAGTGTAATATTAGTATATGGCAGAAATCAGCTACACTGTCGCCTAGAAGATAAACAGGCCGACACAGCTATAACGACCCGTTTAAACATACAACACACATAAACACATGCTTTATAAATACGAACCAGACATACAACATGGACTGATAATAACCCGAAACGAATAGCTATAATAAGCTGCATATTCATTCATAGGACTGAGTGAAACTCTAAAAGCATTAACATTGCTGAAAAATATGAAAAGCAAGATGTATTAGGAATGGTCAAAATTAGTCTTACGTCGATCTTACCAATAATACTTTAAAATTCAGTGTCACCGTTCCTCTCACCCGATGGTTTTGTGTACAAAGAAAATGCATCTGCCTAATATACACTTCGATCGATGACTGTCAAGAAGAGAAAACGAAAATGAAATCATCGGGTAACAGCTTTGAAAAGTGCGCAGTGGCCCCGCTTAAGGAGGTCTGAGACTAACGACAACAGAAGACTGTTCACCGTGCGCCACCTACGGACCGTCAAACTGTCCGTACACGGACAAACGATGACCAGTCTGTTTCCGTGGCTAAATGTTTTGACTGCGAAAAAACATGTAGACTACGTTTTTATAATTCATTTCCGTTGTAAAAAATGCAAAACGGCTGTTATAATTCGCCATGGTGTAATGTGCTAGTGCAAGTGGCCGGCTAGTGAAGACTTATTTGGTCGGAATACCGGCATGCTTTGCGGTGGTGATGCTGGCGTGAGCAAACCTACTGCGCTGCCGATCGTATACAAGTACATATACATATAAGTATTCACTAAGAAAATATTATCATTGAGTTGGCCTGTAATATATTACAGACTTGATCTAAGTGACCATATAAAGACATGGTGTATAGGCCCAAGGATGTAGGACATGTGCCTCCATCCCTACCCAAATCAACACCCTTATATGGGCCTTTATGAAATGTGAAAATATTACACTGCAGTTTACGGAGAAACTCAAATTGTAAAAGCAATAGCAAAAGGGTCAGTCAGTCCAGCAGCATTTAGTATTAAAGAAGTGTGTGTGTTATTAGTGGCAGGTGGGGGCCTAGCGATGGCAGGTGGGGTTCAGCCTGGACACAGCTCTGGGTTAGAAGATGTTTCAGAATCTGGCGAATGAGATACACAGGGTTGCAATCTTTTACATGAATGCAACACATTTGAAGGACCACATCCAGGGTGCACTGGCACTGAGGTGATCGTGAGGGCCCTCTGCAGGCAGTGGTCATTAACCATGCCCTCAATGTCTGACAGCTGTAGAGCGACCAGCTGTCTTGATTACGCGCTGAAGGGCTTTTCGGTCAGCAGCAGAACATCTGGAGTAGAGGGCTGTAATGCAGAATGTCAGGACACCCTCTTTGGTGCACCTATAAAAGTTCACCAAAAGTTGTGGCGGCAGATGGACTCTCTAAAACCTCCTCAGGAAATAAAGGGATTGTTGGGCCTTATAAACTTATTTTTTAGATATGTTTAGCTGTATAAATGGTTATTCGTAATTTAAACGATGAAATCTTTGTAATTAAAATTTTATTTTTAAACCTTTTTTTACATCACATCCTTTTATGGTGTAACTATTGCATATGTGTCCTTCAGATGCCACTGGATGGCTCCCGTATACAACCAGACACAGAACCCCCTCAGAAGGCCCCCTTCTTTCAACAATGACGTCTAAAAAAGGAAACGAACAGCGACGCCAGAAAGAAAAAAAAAACAGTAACAAGAAACTGAAACTTCAAAGACAATTTACAGATCATGCTCTACATTTCTGCCCAGGGCTCAACATTTAGAGGGAGGTCTACAATTGAGATCCTCGCCACCTCCAAATACTCTGTGGTACGATGTTGGACGTCTGCCTCACTTGTCAGTCAAGCCCCTCTTTTCAGCCTGAACCAGGAGAACTTCTATAGTGTGTTGACACTCGCAACAGCTACTAGATAATGATATAAGCAGTGAGGGAAAGAGGGAAATCATGAGAGAGTTTTGTTTTACAAATGATCCTTAGGGCAGTTCAAATATGGATAAAAGTATTGAGACGCGTCTCTCAATAATTGAATTCAGGTGTTTCATTCAGACCCATTGCCACAGGTGAATAAAATCAAGCACCTAGGCATGCAGTCAGGTTTACAATCATTTGTGAAAGAATGGGTCATTCCGAAAAGCTTAGTGATTTCAAGCATGGTGCTGTCATAGGATGCCATCTTCGCGATAAGTCAGTTTGTGAAATTTCTTCGCAGTTAGATATTCCACAGTGAACTGTAAGTTGTATTATTGCAAATTGGAATCATTTAGGAACAACAGAAACTCAAGACCTGTCTGGCAGTCTGATGCACGAGTCTGGGTTTGGCAGATGCCAGGAGAATGTCACCTGCCTGACTGCATTGTGCCAACTGTAAAGTTATGGTGGGGGAGGGATAATGGTATGGGGGTGTTGTTCCAACGGTTAGGCCCTTAGTTCCAGTGAAGGGAAACTCCTAATGCTTCAGCATACCAAGACAATGTGATGTCATAAAAGTTCTTGTAACAGCCAGGTGTCCCAATACTTTCATGCATATAGTGTATTTTAACATTGCACGGTTTATTAAATTAATTTTAAAATGGAAGAAGATTTTAAACAGCTCTGGCTATATGACAGCCTAATAACTGAATTCAAACCCTGACCACAATTTCTATGCAACTCTGGCTTCTTCTGCACAATACCACTGATCTTCCAGCGTGGTCACTGTCGGAAACATCACTCTCTCTATCTTCTTTAACAAATTATCTAGTACTAAAACATACTCCAGACCAGGGGTGGCCAATCTTATCCGCAAAGGGCCGGTGTGTGTTCAGGATTCTGGGATAACTTTTAAGCCAGCTGTTCAAACCCAGGTGTGAGGACTCTTCTGCCAATCAGACCTCTAATTAGTAATAATTGCCCACCCCCGCTCTAGATGGTACGCTACAAACGTTACTGCATTTTGTATAAATATTGCATTTGTACTCCTGTACTTTGTTGCATGTCTTTATACATATGTACGTTCTATGCAATCATCAACAGAAGCTGCCATTCAATCATTTTGATCCAGTGTAAGCACACCTGTTACATACCTTAAATATCTGGCCTTTGCTCCAGTCCATTTCCTGTCTCCTCCAATCAATGTCCATCACCCAGTATATCGAGTTTTTCTCCATCTGAAAGGCTCAGCATCCACTTTGTAAAACTTTGTGCTTTAATCCATCTGTACACCAGTGCCTGTGTCAGTCCTTTTGCCGCTTTAACTCAGACCAGGACTGACACTAAGGAATTTTGGGGTACCCCGTACGTGCCATCCACGATAATTATGTTTTGGGTTAGTCAGAGTAGACAGATATATTTCGGCTTGTTAGGTTAGAGGTAATCTTTATTTTGTAGTTAATTCCTGCATCCCTACCTGTTTTCATCAGTCGAATGTGTCAGGTCTCGCCTGGCTGTACGGAAACTACACTGGGTTTATTTACTAATGGGTCTGTGTATAACATATACAAAACATGTAAAACAGGGAAACAAAAGGTGAAATAAACCCCAGACACATTCAAATTCAATTCATATGCGTAAGCGATGGTATGTTTAGACCTGCGAGGGCAGCCCGGCGCCGGCAGTCAGGCGACGCGTCTTGGAGACTAACAAAATTACGTCCCGGCTTCTAAGGAGATTGCCTGTGCCAGAAACAAAAACAGCAGAAACTAAACAGCCCTGTGCTTTTATAGATGACTCAGCTCAATAAAGTCAATAACCAGTATAGCAAAGGGTTCTGAATTAGGAATCAGAGAAACGTTAAGGTTTCTATTATTACTTCACCGTTGAATCGACCTGAACAGGGATTGCTAAATGTGTTGCTTCAGATTAACATGGGCTCACAAGAACAAAGCATCTTAAAATAAAAAGCGCAGGAACTGTATGCTGGTGTGAAAGTGTGGCTCGTCTTCATTTAAATTTATAATCCGAATTACAGGTCTAATAACGTCGGCGTCACGTAAGAACCCTTAACGCAATAGTTTGCATTCGTTTGTCTTTAACAGACACATATTTTTTTCAAATTTAAAACGCAATAACGTCCGACAAGCAAACATTAAAAATCAAACGCGAAATATCATTCATTATTTTTGTTTGCATTTTTACCTTTGACCTAATGGTCCGACATCAGTTCTGCTATCGGTGTCATTACGGGTTTCTATCACTAGGTGGCAGCATGAGATAAGTGATCAGCTTTCAGTCTTTACACGGGTTTTGCTTATGCAGTCTCCATGTGCAATTCGCCGCTTAGTCTCTCCCTTTACACGTTCCAGTAATTTTTGTACCTAATCTCACGTTCGAGTAACAGTCTGTGGGCAGTAGTGGCTTAATGGTTAGGGAAGGACACTTGTAGTTGAAAGATTGTAGGTTGGAATCCCCGACCAGCAAGACACTGAGAGAGGTACCGCCACCAAGCACTGCTCCCTTGGCGCCGAATTATCCGACTCCTGCTATGTCACATCGTTACGTGTGGGTTAAATGCAAAGGAAACATTTCGTCGTTGTGTGCTGTGGTGTGTCAACAACTAATCACTTAATTCTGATCACAGACTACAGCGGGTGCGGGTGACTAAGTCAGCTTCGTTTGTTTCGATTTTAAATGACACGGCACTAGCAAGAAGCAGACCAAATACAGCTTGATACCGCCCCCAACATTTATTAATAAAAGTAATAGACACCCACCCCAATATGACGGGACACCTCCTCTCACATACAGGCAGATCTCACTGTGCGCCACCCAGCTAAGCACAAATCCCCTCCCAGTAACGGAGAGACATCGCTCCAGTTCGTTACTGCCCTCGATAAAATCACCAGCGACAGCAAACACTGGTAAAAAATAATACCTTCCAAATTATGAAAAAGAAAACGTTCCTGAAAAGTGACAAGTGACTGACAATTAGTGGACTCAACACTGTAAACCTTCCATTGAAAATGATATCAAACACAAAAGATGACAAAGGTGTATTATATTGGAGGGCATTGTATTGATACAAGTACTGATTGGTTACATGCCTGAGGAAGACGGGGAAAAAAAAAACACGTACAACGCAAATTCAACATTTTTCAACACTCATTGTGATTTTGGTCAGAAAAAATGTTTCCATGTTTCTTATGTTTTTCATTCTTTTGTAATATTGTCTTTTTTTAGATCCAAAAACATTAATGCTTCAAAACAAACGGAAAAAAAATAAAATAAAAAAATCACATAAGCGTAATGATGACAATACACGCTGTATATACTTGGATATACTTCATATAAATTAACAGAAGCCATAATGTTGTTTATCCTGTGTCAAAACAGTACAAACAAAAAAAACTATATAATAACCAGATCAAGGAGGAATGGACCTCTCTCCACTCCCCGATTTTGGTGGGAGTGGTATTTATGGGACACAGGGTGAAAATGTAAAATGCTACTTGTACCCACCACCTGAAAGAACGATAAGGATTTAAAAAGTGACATAAGACATGACTGAATTAGTACTGAGAGCGAGTGAAAACAGACAAGAGCCTTTCAACAACTCCCCCAACTCCACCTTAAGAGTTTTAGAGACACAGGGGCAGGGAAAGCTAGCTTCAGTGTGCGATTGGTCAGAATCAATCCTGTATTTCTCCAGATGATTTCGCTTTGGATGGTTTGGTTGATGGTCATTGGTTCGTCTGCTGATTAGTGGCCCGCTGGCTACTTGGGTGCTTGTTACTTGCAGCATGAACCCTCCGCGGCTTGTGACGTGGCCTCCTGGAGATTTACAACAGGCCTGTTCCCCCGGCCGGTCGCTGCCCCACTTTGTGGCTCGTTCTTCGGCAGCTTCTTGGCTGCAGGGAGGCGAGTGGGACAGGGAAGTGTGAGGCTCGCGTTTGCAGCGACATTCCAGATCTCACCAGCAGATGGGGCTATTCTTAAATCTAAGAGACTGGCCAAATCTTTACGGCGAGTACCCGGAAACGAGAATCGAAAACAAGATTGCCTTCCACAAATTCAAACATATTTTGTGTTCTGGATAATAAATGTATATCGTGTTCATCTAGCGAGGCTTTATGTGGGTTTTTAGGACTAAATACAGACACACGCACTCCTACCTATGGCCATGAAAATTTCATTGACATTCATGGCAGTTTTGGCTGAAGTCTCCATGAATAGCAAACTGTTGTCATCTGCGTACGCTTGTGCTTCCTGTGCAGGGAGTTAGGGTTAGGGTTAGAGTTAGGGTTAGCATAACAGCAGCAGTAGCAATAAACATCCCACACAGATATCACAGGTATTGTCCATCGTATGATTCCTAGGGCTTGAAATATTACAATTAACTAACCACCATTCAAAACCTTCTCCTGTCAATTGATCCACTGGCCACTTTATCAATCAGTTCTGAAAAACTGATATGAGTTTTTCCTGATTAATCCAAAGTATTAATAGGATATCTAGCAGTTGCCTGGGGTTTTTATTTGTCCGGGGTTGTACCTGGAACTCCACGGCCCTCTTATTGGACAGGTCGGCTTTGTTTCCAGCCAGTGCGATGACGATGTTGGGGCTGGCTTGTCGCTGGAGCTCCTTCACCCAATTCTTTGCACGCGCAAACGTGTCCTAGCCGAAGCAAATCAACGTTTCAACAACTAAGTCACCATGACCACACACATTATTTCGACAGCCCAAGAAGGATTGAAAATGGACTTCACAGACCGCCGCGACATTCTCCATTGTCGGCATGGCATTTCAGAATAGTTAAGTGGAAAGTCGGCCAACGTACTGTGTTGGTGATGTCATACACCACAATGGCCGCCTGGGCTCCTCTGTAGTACATAGGTGCCAGACTGTGGTACCGCTCCTGGCCGGCCGTGTCCCAGATCTCGAACTTTACTGTCGTGTCGTCCAAGCAAACCGTCTGTGTGAGGAAGGCGGCTACAAAGGAAGATGAAAAGATTAATGAAATCCATAAGTGCTCAAAAAGGTCACTGCTTTAACGCCAATCTTCCTCCGCATCACCTTTTACCGCACACCTGTGAGCTCACAAACCATGTGCTGTGATCGCGATGCTGCAATGGCGAGCGATGACCACGCACTTCGTCTACTATGAAGCCCTTATTCTCACATGCATTTCACGTTCCAACTGACCCCAATCTGTGACACACACACAGTTACAAGAGACTCTCACATATCTGTACAGTTAAATAGGAAACTTAGTACAAAATGTTTAGAGGAAGAACGCTATAAAAATTGAGGGAAAAGGGACTAACTAATGTCATTGCTCACAGACTCTGTTACTCAAAGCAAAGGTATCCTTCAGCACCAGCACTCAATGCAACTACAAATGCAAAATTAAACAGGCCAAACTACACCTTGCAGGGAGGAACTACTTCTGAGGACAATGTAAATGTGAATCTTATAACTGATCATACAAACACACACACCAGGATATTGTCGCTGTCCGATGAGAACTGCATGTGTCCACTTCCGGACAATTGACTTTTTTTACTGTAGATGGAATACCGATACCGTTGCACATCTAAAATCACCAATGAAGTATTCATGTTTCTGCTATTCAACATTTGTATCCATGATCGTCTTTTGTACGGATAAATTTACATCTCTAACAACTTTGATAGTTAAACGGAAAACAAACAATTTTAAACATAAAGCAAGATTAATTTTAATTTAATCTCTTGACATTGCCCTGCTAACAATAATCCACGCAAGTCCATTTAAATCATTACACAGTTGTCACTGAATGGTTTAAAGATAGGTCTGTCTTTGTGGTGCTAAGGGTCTCATTACATGGTTTTTGGTTTATTTCTTAAAGTAATTTCTGAGAAAAGCGTTTTTTCATTCTCCTGAAATAATGGATTTCTGGAGATTTTCAAAAAGAGTCATTTTTCATTAGACAGCGACGATAAGTGGCTGGAAGGCAGATGGAAACAGGCTGGCATGGTGAATCTCACTATGAGAGGTGGGGTTTGATTCCAGCCCCTGTCCTGTGTGTAAGTGACATCTACATGTTCACCCCATGGAGTGTAGCGTTCCTCTGGGCACTCCCGTTTCCTTCCATAGTCCTTCCACATGCAGTTTGGTGAACTGGCATCTCTAAATCGTGTGCCCTGTGAGGGACCAGCATCCCTGCCTTGTGCCCTGCACTTCCTGGAATTGGTTGCATGAACCTGTGGTGGTGGTTGGAAGGTGGAATGAAATCAATAAATGATCCCTGAAAGATCATAGATGAGAATATCCCGAGTTGGCAAAAATCGACAGGACGGGGAGAGCTTCAACCTGGCCTGATGCCGTGGGTATTTTGTGTAAAGCCAAGGTGGTTGATTCTTAATCCAGTGCTGCCCAGCAACCCTTGGATGGGGAACCTGTCGAGACTGACATGTGGAGCCATTTCATTTGACCATCTGTGTTAATCTCACCCCTCTAGCTCCTGTGGTTAGTTTTTCAAAATTGTGGTATCAACCATAAAAAAGCAAGTCCATGATAAAAAAAAAATAAAAATCTACATCAGATGCCGGTTGGGTCAACAAATGAGTCAGACTTTCACATGTACATCTACTCCAGAATCTGTGTGAGGATCCTCCCATATTTGCATCATTATTCTAGCACCAATTGCAAAAACCTCACTTCTATTGCAATATGGAAACAATACAGTAAGTATGTTCATCTAGCCTTCATACAGCACAAAGTGCATCTACTTGACTTCCAAAAAGAACCTAGGTATTCATCCATCTTCATAACCATTCACCCAAGAGAGTTGCAGTGAGCCTGGAGCGAATTGGATTGGGTTTAGCCAACAAGATCGCGAAAAGATATTTGTATTACACTACGATTTTGATGGTAATTATTATTATTATAATTATTCATCTATTTTCTATACCTGCTGATGGAGTCAATGTGAAAACGGAATGCTAAAAGGCGGTGGAACTTTAAAATGTTTTGCAGTTAACAGGTTAATCTTTCACATGAGCAGACTAGGGCTCTGAACCGAGGGTGGTCTCTGCTAATCCTGTGACTAAGCATTATAATAATTTGGTCATATGACTGCGCGGAATATGCTTGCAATTCGAGCTGAAGCTTGCTTAACGCACCCTGACCTTTGGCAAGTCTGCTTGCTGACAGGTACAAAAGAAGACTGCTGACTCCTTTCCTCCAGTTCAAAACTGATATACTTCCTCAGCTTCCTCTGTTTCCATCCATCCTGCCTGTGTCAGTTTAGCTCATTTACAAAAAAGGCGAGCGTTAAAAACACCAAAGCCAGATCCCTGAGGCTACTAAAGGATGCGGGGATTTCATTGTCTTCTGGGCCAGAACACCTTCAGCCAACAAATACACTGGCATTTCCCAGGCTTGCTAATGCTGCAGATAACTTCAGTGACGGTCAGCTTCCTTCCCGTGCGCGTGACTGATGGCTGCTCTTCCCCAAAAAAAGGAAATTACACATTTGCCTGGAATGATTCAGGTGCCGAAAACCATTTTAGAAATGCACAATAGAAATTCAATACTGAATGAACGAGGGTGAAAATGTATTAACTCCGAACAAATTAAACAAGCTCTATTTTTTCTTGTCTCCGGGATGTTAGTAAAATAAAAAAAAAAATATGAAAAAAAAAAATAAAAAATCAGCATGATTTTATCAACTTGTGTCTGAAATAGATCTGCTTCACGAATATAAAACAAACCAGTGCTTAAAATCTAGTATTTCTGCATAGTATATTTTGTAACACATCTTAAAAATTAGACCCTGAACCTTATGAAATATGCCGCAAGAGAAGTACTGTGTAACAACATTCTGTTTTAATCGGCAAAGATATTTTAAATAAAATATTTTAAATAAAAATGCATACAGCTCAAAACAGCTTCCCACTCATACTGTGCTATTACAGATGTGCCAAATCTGGAATGCTGACGCTTAGCTACGCCCCAAAGAAAAAGGGCTTCGACTTCCCTTTAGGGTGCCTATGACATTGACATCAGAGTATGATGCAACAATGCTATCGCCTCTATGCATTTACAGAAATACTACTATGCTTTAAAAGGAGGACGGGGGAAAAAAATAAAAACCAGCGAAGATTTTTCTCTCTCTTTCAATCCAGGACCACCATACATTCTAAATGAATGTAACATCAGTCATTCTTAAGAGCACTGTAGACCTTGCCGTCAACACAGTGGAAATGGACAAACAGGAGAGCAGGGGCACACCGAGTAGCATACAATACCGTAATAATTGATTACATTGTTGCAAGTTAACGAAATAAGTCAACGATGTTATAACTGGCCGATAATATATTTTCTGAACCAATACCATAACAACTTATTACATTACTGACAAAACGTTGATTATTGGCCAGTTATTACATTATCGACTTTTATTACATTAAGAACGGAGAAATGTATTGTGATATGGGGGCGTTACTATTTCACTGGCTGCTACAACGTGTCCGTGACCCCGCGCCTCACCTCCGATGGTGCTCTCTTGGTACTCGTGAAACTGGCCCTTGACGAAGCGCAACACCAGGCTGGACTTGCCCACGGCCGACTCCCCCAGCAGCACCAGCTTGAACTGGCAGATCTTGTTGCCCGCCGTCGTGCCGTTGGTCCGTGCCGGGCCTCCCCGACTTGCCATGGGGGGGTGTGCAGAGGTTACTGCGGAAGAGAAGGACTGAGGCTGGGCCACACTGGCTGGGCCTGGGATCGGCTTGGCTGGGTCAGTTCGGGCCCGGCTCAGGTCCAGTAGAGTTAGGCTTTTCTTTTCAAAGACTGCAAGACAATCATTAAACATCATTACTTGACGAACCAGGCCACCCAGTACAACCATGCACCTTTCCTACTGCCAAGCTCTACCTCAGAAGGCTTACATTTTTATTGCCATTATAGCCCAACAAACAAGCAGCACATAACGGGGCCACAAGCACGCATTTGGCATATATGGCGATACGCACAGCAATTTCTGGGCGTAACAGCGCAAATGCACATTAGCCTTTTAAGCTTTAAACCGCTAATGAAGTACATATTAGCTGTAAAAAGGTTCAAATGCACGGCGATTTCTTGTCATAACAGCGCAGATTAATACTTATTTTATGTGCATTTGTGCCGTTATGCCAAGAAACTGGCACGCCATCACTTTGCATGACAAATGCGGACTTGCATGTCAAACCAGGGCCAGATCCCACCTTCAAGAAGGCGGTTCTGATGCTGTGCTCTACGACTGCTCAAGAACGGTCACCGGACAAGGATCCTCAATTGGGAAATAGAGATCGGCCCGAAACTAAGCATTTCACGTTTATAAAACATAGGGAAATGCCAAATTTATACAGATTAATGACTTTTGAGCATCACGAAATGTATCTCATTAATATTTTAACCACAATACTAATCCTATTAAATTGCGGACGTAAACAAACATCTGTATAGTACGTAGAAGCTGGGGTCTGGCCAAATGCCTGTCACCTGAAGCCCTGGAGATTACCGCGTATGCTCTATATATATCGATATGACACCACACAGCCCTAATCCAATGCTATGCAAGTAACAGCAACAGGCTACCTAGACTTTTTAAATGTAGCTAATGTGTTTAAATAAAAATCACACAGAATTTCAACAACTGACCATACATTGATGTTACACTGTGACAGCACAGGAGCCAATCATAGGATTCGATTGCTAACTAAAACAATGAAACGAATGAACCCAGCCTGGCTAAGCAGACTTCACATTCATTTGGATTCTCTCTCACTTCCAGCACTGGTGCACAATTTATCACTTTTAATATCTCAAAAAAAAACACAAAATAATTAAGACTGAAAGGGCACGCCCGCCACAAGCGGCATATTCAGCACTGAGCAGATGCTCCACAAGGCTGTGCTTCTCTCAGGAAAGCTAATCCAACTTTTGCACATAATTACCAGTTTAAAAAATTCACAAAAAAAAAGAAAAAGGAAGCAAAATCCTCCAAAAGGGGTGTAAATAGGACAGAGAAGCTGAGTCACCAAACCTTTCCGGGACTGCAAATTCCAAGCAAAGTAGTTGCAACAATAGAAAAAGTCCCACTTTTGAAATGCAGTTTGAAAAATTCATGGAAGAATCTGTGAAGATAAATTTTAAATGGGAAAAAAATTTTGGGGGGGAATAACAGCTCTTCCCAGGGGCGTCGGTTCCATGTCCCCCCCCCACCCGCAGGCTGTACCACCCATAACAATGCAGACTTATGCCCTTTGGCTGAGACCTAAACACATAAGGGAGGTTTTTGTTATTTTTTTGATGGAGATGCAACTGGGAGATGTACAAAAGGAAGCGGTCTTTCGGGGAGGTGCGAGTTTTAAGCGTATCGGCCGCGCCTTCTGAAGGTAACGGCCGGGGTGGGAACCACAATTTTGCTGGCCAGATTCCCACCATTGAACGGGGAGAGCTGGAGGACCAGGGCGGAATGACAGTAAGAATGCAAGAAATGAGGGGAATGTCAATCCACAAAACTGAATAATCTATACATATCATAGCACTGGGCAGACCGAGGCTTCACAGAGGCGGAGAAAAGGGGAGGCGGTTTCTCTTTAATGTAACCCTTCAAAGGACCACACAGCAAGCAGCAACCACACTGCGACAAGGCACAAGTGGGGAAATGCAGGGAGGCTGGCCGCCACACAGTAAGGCACATATATGGTGGGTAATATATACAATGAGAATCAGACCGGGGATCAGTCCAGGTTCACATATGACGGAACAAGGGCACTTACGACAATCAGGAACACAAGAAATACTTACGATCATATAAATATCCTTGTATGTAATTGCTTGTCAAGCATGCTGGGATACGCAAATGAAACCCCTACTTGGGTCCTATATTATTCATACGGCTATATTATATTCTGGTTGTACAAGTATGGTTTCTCTATGGAATGGAGAAAAAAAATGTTAACACTGACATGAACTTGCTAACTCGGCACCCAGCTTAAGTGTCCTTGAATTCTGTGCTTAACTTGAATTAGCTCAGTGAAAACAACCATTGGTACCAAGTGGGCCAAAATTGCACATCATATACAATTTAAAGCACTCGTTTAGAGCCACTAGGAGCAAACCTCAGACATCAGAAGAAAACCTGGAATAACCAACTACAGAAAAGCGACTGTCACGCAGGATCAGACCACCTCACACTCTCGTCTTCTCCCTTGCTGACAGATCTTCTATTTCTGTTGGTGAGCAAGCTACCCACAAGCCTTCCTTTTTGTCTGCAGCGCTTAGCGTTGTTACTCTTACTCCTGTTGTAGATGCGATGTTAGCTCCATCACTTGGGGCTCCAAGCTTCGTTACAACCTGGGCCCTTGAGGCAAGCGCTCCGGCGGAGAACGGTGGGATGCTGACGCCGATGCATGTCATGCGCTTAGCCTCTGCTGTCGTTTATTTACGACAACTCTTCAGCTGGACGTTACCTCACACCCTGAAGCAATGAGCTCCGACGCACGACACCCACAGGTGTGCAGTCGCGAACGTCCAAAGGGTCGCCCCAATGCTCGCTATACACCTTGTGGGGAATGATAACTTTGCCACATTGTAGTCCTGTGATACGCCGCGGCACAGGCTGAGTAAAATGCAGAGGGGCAAAAGAAAAGGAAGAGGAACTGAGAAATTAGCAACATTACGTACGGAGACACATAAGGCCTTAGTATTGATCTGGTCTTTTCCCCATTTTGATTTCGTGTCTCAAACACAGACACGTCCGTGTCATGTGGGACCCAGCACTGATCTATGATAATACCACTTACAATTCAAAAGAACACACGTGGGCACAAACGCATGTAGGCACGACCTATCTTTATGGGGACCGCTCATTCACTTCTATGGGAAAAATGCTAACGCTAACTATGACAACCTTAACCCCCACCCTGCCCTAACCAGAACCATAAGTAACCAAGCAAAATACAAGAGTTTTTTGCATTTTTAGTTTTTTTCCTAGCAGTCACTGATTTTTATAAAATAGAGTTTTCCCTTATGGGGACCAGGAAACCAGTTCCCATAAGGGAAAAAAAACGGATATTTATCACGTTATGGGGACATTGTGTCCCAATAAAGATAGGTATACCCGCTCGCGCGTATGCGCACACACACACACACACACATACACACACACGATCATGCGCTGGGGCTACAAGTCCTGGCGCGGCGACACTGAAACAGTGACCGCGGGCCTGACCGCCTGCAGCGACACAGCAACAATGCAAGTGCTACTTTCCGTTTAGCGAGCTGTTAATCATTCAGAAGGAACCGAAACTGAGGCCCGCTCTAGCATAATTAAAAAGTGCAGACTGAGGAGACAGCATTAGCAAAGAGCTTTTCTTGAGATGTCTGGACATCTCCACTGTTTCAAACGAGCTCAACTCAACCTTCAGGGACGAAGAGTGTTTCAATCGTGGTTCTTTTGGTAGAGAACCCTGCAACCTCTGGTTTTCAACACAGAATTAGCGGTTTACAATTCTGAATTCTGCTTACAGTTTTATATGCATGTAAATGCTGCTACAAACCCGGTGAAGAGTGATGCAATTTGTGAGGGTCAGAAACTCACTCATGCCTAAAAGTTCAGCAAGTGGGAGATATTGCCAATTTAAACCTGCCCACATAGAACAGTCCAGCTGCTAGAGCTCCTTCGGCACGAAGCTCTAATCAGACCAACCTAATCTGGAAGGACAGTTTGACCACCAGTCTTCTGAGCTCAGACAGTTTTCTAGCAGGCCTCTAAAAGGCTGCGGTACCCATCACACAATACCCTTTAAAGTCCAACAGTAAGGCACAGACTTCAGATACCAATAACATTATGATTAATATAAGGGCCACTCTTCCTGCAGGAGGGCGCTGAGAACCAACTCCTCATTCCGGAATCTTGTGAAATTAAGCAGCCTGCACTAAAACAGGATAGTCAGTAAGACCCCAAGGTGTAATGTCAAACAGGCCTGGATTACAGTCAGACATAATGAATATTTATGTGCATTTAGTCCGCTTGAAAACTCTACCTTTGAACTTACTTACCAGCACATCACTGTGTGTTTGTGTATATATATATATATATATATATGTGTGTATCTCTTGTAAATATATAGTGTCTGTACATACTCTCCCATTCTATTTGTGCCTCCGAATCTACTTAATTGTAAATATATTGTGCATCTGCAATAAAACATCTCATTTACACTATATTTACACTATATTTACACCAATATTAGCTAGCTAATCAGGTAAGAATCCCAAACTGCTAATGAAAACATTTGTTTTTAATTACTCGTTTGAGGAATGGAATTCACCAGAAACCGTTCTCTGTAAAGCAGTGGTCTAGGGTCTCAAGGAGCCGCATTCTTCATGGGTTATGACCCAAATTTCTCGAAACCTTTAACCTAATTGTATTTCAAAAAGCAGCGCAACGTCATGCACTGTTTAAAAAAAAAAAAAGTCCGACACACAAAAAAATTCTTAATGTAAAGCACATACTCCACAACCCAATAAAAACGATCCCGCAACCCACTTTAGCGTTACAACTAAAAAAAAAAAAATAAAAAAAAACGTGTTTTAAGGCGTCATCTGCTTGAAAAGAACAGCATCTTTAATTTGTTATACTATAATAAAAGAAGACCGAAGTGAGCTGACCCTAAAGACCCATTACATTAAACACTGCCTGGTCTAGGTCAGTAAAGGATTCAAGACCCCCTAAGGCTACATATACCTTCACTGCATTATGCTGAAAATTACCATTATCTTTCAGAGTTTCTCAGTTTCGTTTCTGTCAAGCCCAGGAGGTCCAGAAGTAAGTCCACAGTCTGCCACAATCTACATGGAGCCCTTCCTCTTTCACCAGTCGGAACACGATCGCAGCAGAAAGGAACAGGAACAGCGGAAGTTTTTTTTTTTTTTTTTTAAAGCCCAGTGTGTTCTGTGGACACCAATAACAAGACACTATTCTCTGAAGGCCAGTTCACTACCAGGAGCCTCTTCCGGTAGCACGTGATCCTTGATGTCGCCTTCTGAAGGCTATCGCACAATGGCACGTATTCATTTACCGGGGAAAACGATCAGCTTTTACCGTCACTCAAGAAAGTCAATGCCACACTTTGTGGAAACAGAGGGGTAAAAAAATGAACATTTGAATGTTTAAGAGCCAGCATTTTAAGTTGAAAATGCTGTATGACCAAGATAAGCTCCTCTTGCTAACAAAAAGCACGATATCTGGGGGGGGGGAGGGGGGGAGTTGGTGACAAGCTGTGATGAGTTGTAACCTCACACGAAATATTATTGAGCCGCAATAGAGCGAGTTGTGACAAGCAGACATTTGAAGGGTGCGGTAATAACAGCCAAGACTGAAAGGGAGAGGCAGAAGACTCGCTGGTTCAGTTGAATGTTGGTCGTGAGGCTGCTTATCACTTAACCCTGAAAACGCCTTGTTTTCGAGTCAGCAAATTTCTAAATCTTGCCAGTTACTCCAAAAGGTGTCTGCCCTGGCATTTCTATTTGAGGAATGGTGCCGGAAAAGATGTCTTGATAGAATCTACACAATGGGATAACTTGATCCGCTGGACTCCTTTTGGAACCTGACCAAATCTCAGTCCTGGTATTCCGTGTACTGCAGACTACGACATTCACTCAAATGACAATCCTACTATTCTGCTGCAGGGCACCAAAGCAAAACTGCTGTATTCAACTGCGATATAATGGTCTCACTCATGCTGGTAATACAGCATCACCCAATAAGACGTGCAGGGGGGAAGGCGGTTCCTCTTCAATGTTATTTAATCTCCAACTGACCAAAAATAGTCTTTATGAACTTCTTTCAAAGAATCAGCTACAGGCTTGATTTTAAGTGATCATGTGCAAGCTGTCATTCTCACCCCTGCTTTGGCTGAGGACCCAGTGAGTCATTCATAATACTGGTAGCAGTATCATTAATGCCATGTATCAATTATCTTCTACCTGTTGAGAATCTCATTACTTCTGACAGTGTCTGGTGCCAGCTATATGAAACTAGACATTTTTGATTTCACTTCCACAAAAGTTTGTACTGTAGTCCTGCCGTTTCCAGGGGAACTGCTCAAGATTATGAACTAATACTCACGAAACCACGATCCATAAAATGGGCACCTTGGGTTTCAGTTAAAATGTAACTGCATGGTTAAAGTTCTTAACAAGAATGTTCTGAGAAACGACAAAACGTCCAAGAATGAGCAGTTCTTCTGGGTTCCTGTTCAAAAATATCATTTGCCTTGCAATCACAACTCACATTTTTTTTTTTGTTACCTGTTAAGGTAGCAACTTAACCTGTCAAATACTTTCAACCAAAAAAAAATGTTCTAAATTAAAAACAGCAAAACCACACATAAATGTAATTATAATTTCTCAAGCTGACAAAAGAAAACCTTCTTGTGCATGTTGAACGTGAATTCCGTAAATATAGCGTTACAGATCTCCTCGCACGCGGCTGCGTTAGGCCAGATTTACTGTGTCACCTGAAGGAGAACATAAAACCAAGAAATGAATATTTCAGAGAAGAAAGTGAACAATTATCATAACTGTCCAGTCTGGGGTATAAGCAGCCTGCTTCTCAACAGCAGCAGAATAACTATCATCATAAAGTTTAATGTCACAGCAACAAGCTGACTAAACATTAATAGCAAAATGAGTCCCAAAGACCACCACAAAGCATGTGACAGGAAAATAAAGACACCACACACTGATCAGAGCAGACAAATTAGCCAAACAGCAGATACAACTGGCTCTCACTTCCTGTGTTGGGACACATCGGTCAAGAATGCGGTCATCAGGCAGTTTTCACAGATGTAATCGGTCTTCAATAATGCATATAGCTTTAAATAAGGCCTTATTAGACGTCTGTACAAAGGGCAAAATGCAAATGTACCCAAATGGCAGTTAAAAGAAGTGCTGATTCATATCCATCCATATACACAGCAAGCCTCGGTGGACAGTAAGCTGCCTCCACCACCACAAAGCAGCATAAGATACAAAAACAATCTTTATGAATAAAGCCAAGTTAGTCTGACCAATAGGAGAGCACCATTAATTCCCTCCATTTTTCTGTGTAACAACTAAAAATCTGCAATTTTTTTTATTTAAAAAAAAAAAAAAACAAAAAAACAGGGGCTTATGAAACACGATTCTCACCACAGCAGTGATGTTCTCCCCGTCTTCAATCTCACCCCAACCCCTTCAATTTACAAGGCTCAAAAATATCATAAAGGCCACAAGCTATAAACAAAGTCCCTTAGATCCGTGAATTGAAACGACAAACATGCTGACTAGCAGAATACAGTTCCTGGTGTCTCCTCAGTGTTTCAGGTAGGAGGACAATGCACATGGAGCTTGGAGATTAAGGGAGAACTTTACTGTTGCCCCCATACACAAATAATTCCTCCCCTGAAGGCTTAATGTAGGGGTTAGGAGAAATAAGGGTAAATCATATCTTGAACCATGCACACGCTTCACACCAATGCACCAAAAAACAAGGCAAAATTATCAACTCTGGAAGGAGCAACAAAGTGGAAATACCATCAACAGTAACCTTAGCGACCTCCGACTCAGCAGGATCTCTTATGGTTTCAAGTACTTCTAGGAATCTGAATGCAGCAATTTGTTCAGTGGCAATTAGCGAGGTTGCACAAACTTATCACACTGAACAACAACAAGCCCAAAAACTTAACGTAAAAAAAGGAGATTTTCCCCACTCTTCTCGGCTTACCCCAGAGGCCACTTTATTCATAGGACCAAGCACCCAAAGCATGTTATCGATCCTCCCCCAGACCTCTTAATGACACAAACCAGACTAGAAGCACAATCCGACTGACATGGTCAAGTTCTCTTGATAATGCGGGTCCTTTTCTGCCGCACCATTTCTACCACACAGCACTACAGACAACCAGACATTAAACTCCGTTTATCTCTACTGCTCTCTCTTCATTGTTAGAGAAGCGTGGCTTTTCCAAACATTATTTAACAAAGCTATATACACCCCCCCCCACACCTTTACTTTGGCAAACTAATTCGTTCGCGTTAAATTCCGGACAAACATATCAACATAAAAATAGCTATAAATAGAGAAATTCAGTTTCTGACACGGAACTTCCCTTCGTTTCTAACGGTCGGTCTTTAGTGCAGACATATGAGCATATGGAGAATACGATTAGTCACCACTTAACATACTAAGCTTTTCACACCCACCCTGATAGAGCTAACAACTGAAATGCTTCCTCAATTTGCAGTAGTAATTAATTAAAAGCATTATTCGAGAAAAAAACACGAGGAAGTAATGAAGCGAAAGACGCGGTGACGTCTTAAAGGTCAGAAACTTCCTCATATAATCAAAGGTTATCGATTACGAGTACTGTCCTCCAGTGTGCTGTGCCTTTAAGATACTGACTGATAGCTTTAGACAGAATCGCTGTCTTGAAGACGCTTGTTGTTAGATAAAATAGCCAGGCAAGGAAAGTCATAAACCAAACCCACGTTATTAACCTGGCTAGTTAACGATGCGTATATAATACTCAAGCTATCGGATAAATACGTAATAAAAATCCCTAGCTATCTGAATCACACCAAAGTATTTTGTCAGAATAAGTCACGACCGACCGCACAACACAAATATTCCATATTATTTAAAAATTTAAAAAGAGAAACAATAGAACAATCTGAGAACTATCAATCTAACTACACGCATAAAAAATGTAAATAAAAGATAAGATGACTGGGTAGTTGAGGAGGAGGTGCCGTAGAAGACATGTCAATAAGGCGACTAAAACTCCCTTTCAGATTAAATATCTCACATTATAATGAACAAAACTGCGGAAGACATGAAACGATCGAAGCTGAAACGCTGAAATTGAGAGAGAAACATTTACGATTACACAGGCTCCTAGAAAAGACACTGCATGTCTACTGATACTTACTCGGCAATGCCACAATATCATCCCGGCTAAACAAACATTAAGAAGAAATATTCAATTATTAAACACATTGTTGCTTACCGTAAAGAAATACAATGTAAAACACAAACGTATGTCCCGTGCGTGTTTTACCTAAACAGCTTCCTCTAAATTACACTATTTTGTATTTTTTTCCAAGCCGTTTCACTTTCGCAGCTCCTCATCCCAGGCTCCGGCCTTCACTTCCGCCTTGTAGAAAAGCGTCCGCAGTCCGCCTACTTCCTGGAGGTGGGGCTTTATGACACAGAGCTGACTTAGCCAATCACAACGTGATCTGAAGCTGTGGAACGTGACCAACACTCACAAGAGGCCGAGGGTTAATCTGGGAAATGTAGTTAATGTCGTTAAAGGCTCCGCGCTTAATTTGTCCAATTATACGTTAAATGCATCAATACATTCTTAATGTACCTCTTGATTGAATAAGTTAAGACTATGTTTATATGGGGTTTGCTGCTCTTGCTGATATTTATAAACGGAAAGACAACGGCGTGTAAAAAACGCAAAACCATTGGTGCGGACAAGTCACATGAAAGTTAAATTGAGAGAAAAACCGATGTGAAACGATTGGTTTTATTCCAGGATTATCACGGTAAAAGACAGAACATGTTTTATATTACATTTCCGTACATATTTGTACCTATTCATTGATTTTACGTTAAATGTTCAAAACGAATTTGTAACTCCCGGTTGTTCTCTCAGACTGTGTGCCCAAGTCCACTGAACTGACACCAAGTGCATAGTAATATGTCTTGGAGGTATCGCACTTCTTCTGTCACGTGAGCCACCTGAAAAAAACATTATGATTGCATGTTTTGTTATGCTGGGGCTCCTGTACTGCAAACCTAGTGATAAGATCATTCATAAACGTATATGTCATATAAAATCAACACAAACGCTGCTAACGTGCCTCAACAGCAAAAATCCTACAATGAAATTACATCGTTGCAGGGCAAAATAGTATAAATACAGCCATAAATGTGCCAAATATAATAATGATACAAAAACTGTCAATTTTCCGAGGACACAGAGAGGTGCAGATCACACAAGGAAAGGTAGGGCGCGAGGCTGCGGTCGCCCAGGGGGGAACGCTAACAAATGCATTTCTGTTTAATGAACTGCAGTGGACTAAGGAGATCCAACAGGGGGCAACATTACTCCGTTTGAACCGCAGACAGGTGTAGCTGATAAAAAAAAAAAACGATTTTCCTGCCATGTACTGGGGGTAATGGCCACATAACAACAGTAAAAAAAATTCTGAATCCATAGGTTACTGGGTAAATCAGGCTTCAAAACCCACATGCACAGTTAAACCCACTTCCTGCTGGTTACTTTACTAGTTCCCATCAGAATAAACCAATAAGTCACATGAGTTTCAAATCCTTGTTTTATGTTATTTTTTGACACTTGGGTGGGACCCAAGAGCGTAGAGCCTCAGCTACACATATGGTCTCACCTGATAGGCTATACCTGTTTTCATGTGGTTTTTCAGCTCACCGATAGGCTGTCCCTGTGCTCATGTGGTTTTCCAGCTCACCTGATAGGCTGTACCTGTGCTCATGTGGTTTTCCAGCTCACCTGATAGGCTGTCCCTGTGTTCATGTGGTTTTTCAGCTCACCGATAGGCTGTCCCTGTGCTCATGTGGTTTTCCAGCTCACCTGATAGGCTGTCCCTGTGTTCATGTGGTTTTCCAGATCACCTGATAGGCTGTCCTTGTGTTCCGGTCTGTTTCCAGCTCACCTGATAGGCTGTGCCTGTGTTCATGCACATTTCATCTAGGTATATTCAAAGGGGCATGGATACCGTGGCAGATTCAGGAGGCCGTGAATATGTAAAATTACACACAGAATTGGGTTTGGGGTGGTTAAGGTGGCATTAAGGTGGCACCTGGGTTTCTGCAGTATAATACATAAATGTGGAATGTTTTAACTTAAGTTCTCCAGATAACATCTATTGAAGGGCATTTTTAAACAATACTGGGACTTTATTTTACCAAAAGAGAATATGTTGTATTATTTCTGTTGTACAGGTGACATTAATAACCTGCCCTCTACAGAGTGACACAGTCATACCAATAGGCTACTCTGATCTATCACACTCCCCCCCACACACACACCCCCCACCCACAAGTGAATACCAATCAAAACTATTTATTTACGGGTATTTGTACCTTACCCCCTACTTTCCATGATGTTTCTGCACAGCACTTGTCACATATGGCAAACAGAACACAGCGGAATTATTGCCACACATGCCGCAATTAGTGGTTGGCCCCTTGAGCAGGAAGCGTCAAATGACAGGGATTCTGTCACGGATAATACTGTGACAACCTGCCCCATGCTGTGTGCAGTGTTGACTCACAGTCCTCTGCTGTCCATAATTATGGCCAACGCTCTGTTGTGCACAGAGTAGGAGAAACATCACACTGTCGTTATGCTAAATTACAGAGATCATTTCTCTTTTTGAGCTCTGTTACTCAGTCATTAAATCTGGACTTAGTACAGCTGCTATACAAGAAGACTAATAACTATATTATTATAGACATTTAGCTTTTTGTGGTTTACATTTGTGAACAATTGATGCCTCACATAACATCAGACTGTAGAATTATCTTTTCTGGTTATTTTCCAAATAACTCTCGTCATGAACAGGCAGAGTAAATTTGTACATGTGTGATTATGGTTGAAGATATACAGGTACTATATAAAAACGCAATCATATGAATATATCATAGTCTCTTCATTCATATATACGGTTTCTAACCATTGGCAATAAGTAATTGTAAAATACAAACTTTATTTTTTATGCTGAAACTTAGTTGCAGAGGGTATAATTTTGGATACAGCCTTAATGATCAAATACACATCCATCCATCCATCCATCCACTTACCCTGGATGAAAGGGCAGTTAATATTCTGCATAAATACCAACTCCTGTCCCATTTCAAGCCTGACATCTGAAATATGCACAAAAATATTTTGTACTACGCATTTCTAGAAGGAAACACTAATCCATCCATCCATCCATTTTCCAAACCGCTTATCCTATTGGGTCGCGGGGGGTCCGGAGCCTATCCCGGAAGCAA
>JAODJX010000048.1:13653983-13665397 GCA_026776945.1 Isichthys henryi | reverse complement strand
CCCCCCCCCCCCCCCCCCCCCCCCCCCCCCCCCCCCCCCCCCCCCCCCCCCCCCCCCCCCCCCCCCCCCCCGGACCAACAAGGCCCCCACTCCCCCAGGGCCTTAGCTGCTATTTTTAATTGTGTAGCCGTGACAACACCACGAACGCCATGACGGTTTGTATCCAGTGGGATGCAGGCAAGGTAACAGTCACACCTGGTGACATCGTTGGAGAATGATTTTTTGCCCAAGTTAGCACTGTTAATCCTGTAGAATCAAACACTGCATCATGTTATATACTATAAATACCAGGCTACCTTGTAAACTTATAGCTGTTTTCACAGACAGCGGAGTTTCTGGATTTTATCATCAATTAAACCCATTTTCTAGGGTTAAAATGATATAATATTGTTGATATAGAAAAAATAGACACTAAAAACAATGTATGATTTTGACAAAGTATTTACAGGGATTATACAGTAACTGGGCTGGTATGGTGGCTCAGGGATCGTCGTCGTCGTCGCACACGCCTGGAACCTGGGGTTTGATTCTCCACCGTGGCTCCATGTGTGTGGAGTTTGAATGCTCTCCGTGTCATTGTGGGGTTCCCTTCGGATACTCCGGCTTCCCCCCACAGTCCAAAAACACGTTGAGTTTAACTGGAGTTGCCAGATCGCCCATAGGTGTGAGTGGTGTGTGAATGCGCCCTGTGATGAGTTGGTGCCCCATCCTGGGTTCTTCCCTGCCTCCTGCCAGTAGCCTCCAGACCTCCTGCCCAGCTACAGAAAATGGATGGAGACTAGAACCTTAAAATTTCAACACTGGTCCATGTTGGCCTTTGATAATAAGAAATTATAAAAAAAGTCAAATATTTCCTGAGACCTACTCCATTGTCTATATCATAATGTCTGAGGATAATTGTACAATTTCCCCCAATTTCCTGGTCCCATGTGAACGTCTTCTGGGAGGTGGAAAGTCATTTCATTTTTCTATTTTTAAACCCACCAGCCTATACATAGATATGTGGCCATACGTCACTTAGTCCTCAGTACAGTATAGCGATACATCTATCTCCTGTAATACCATGGAGAGACCATTCCACTTCCTTCATCGCACTTCCTACGTCTCCCTGAGACGAGACGTTCAGCACCGGGGGCTGTCCAGATTAGACAGCTGAAGACACCTGGATCAAGGCGCTGTGACTTTTCCTATGGGGAAAAAGCTGGTCACGGGATTGCAGTTTGCAGGTTTCCAGGGAATTGTCATTCTCTTTCGCCCTCAAAACTGAGCACGGCTCACAGCAGCAGTTAAGAAGAATCTCGCCGGGCACACGGCTAATGCGACAGATCAGACAGCAGCCCGTCTGTTCGGATTTTATTAATTTCCTTCCAGTTTCTTTGCACTTACTTTTACGCACCTGTCTGCCGACAAATAAAGGACATTTTGCGCCATCTCTGTGCAGCCCAACCAACCATTTCAAACCGGTTTTATTCTCGATATTTTTTTCTCTGTTCACCTTTTCACCTTTTTCTCCCACCAAAACGAACTCATCCTCCCATCCAGCACTCCCAGCACCGCAGACACACTCACCGATGTCCCAGGCGACGGGGTCGTTGTTCTCCATCTCCTTGCGGCCGATGACGTACCAGATGCAGGCCATCCAGTGGGCCAGCAGGGCGAACATGGACATGAGGAGAGTCAGCACCACGGCGCTGTACTGCGAGTAGCGGTCCAGCTTCTGCAGCAGCCGCAGGAGTCGCAGCAGGCGCACCGTCTTCAGCAGATGGACCAGAGACGTCTGATTGGTGTGACAAAGCGCAGCTTAAAAACTTGTCTTCTTGCACTAACCTGAATCTTGGCCTGACGCCGTCCTTCAAGGCTGCAATGCAGATGCGCTCAGAATGCGGATGCTGCATGACTGCCTGTGCATATAAGAATCTTACTCAGTCCAATTCAGTTTATTTTTACGCAGCGTCTTTCACAACAGAGTTGCCACAAGGCGCTTTACATGGGTGTGTTGTGATATATATTCCTGCATCATTTATACAGAGTAATGTAAAATAGGGGATATGGAAGACGAAAGAACGAACAAGAAAGAAAGAAAGAACGAACAAGAAAGAAAGAATGAACAAGAAAGAACGAACGAACAAGAAAGAACAAGAAAGAAAAGAACGAAAGAACAAGAAAGAACGAAAGAACAAGAAAGAACAAGAAAAGAAAAGAAAGAACAAGAAAGAAAGAAAGAAAGAAAGAAATAGAAAAACTTGCTAGTAGGGAGATAATAATGTGTGGAGGTCGAGGGTCGCCTGGCCGCCAGTCCCCTTGGACATGCTAACATTATCGGAAAGTTATACCCCACATAAACACTAGGTGTCCTCTCATCTCTCACTCAAACGTAAGAATCCACGTCCGGGACAGACCTTGTCGTTCAAACTCCTCAAAGCCACGGAACGAAAGCATCAAAGAGTTTAAGTACAAGCACAGGGATTATAGGGGGGGAAATAGAAATATCATCCTTCAAAATGACAAAACCCCATAATATACTGAAGGCAAAAGGACAGCAAAGGGCTTCCTATTTACTAGAACAAACTAACATTGTATTCCTCATATTGGATTACTTTGAATGGGGACTACTCTACTCAGATAACTTAATTATGGAGTAATAAAAGATGGGATTATTGACAAAACGAAGGTTGGAGAGAAAAAAATTGAACGGAAGGCACTACATTTCTGCAGACTTCTTCCTGTTGTCCCGCAGACCAACAGAGGCTCACAGACCCCAGTTTAAAAACCTCCAGCCTAATAATATTCACCATACAGTTCAATCTCTAACTGAAGAGCAAATTATTGCTCCAAAATTCATTCAGTTCATTTTTTTTGTCGTTTTTGAGATGAGACCACCAGTGACATGAAGTCAGGTTTCCTCATCGTATGTCACAGTACTGGGAAGCAAAACTCACCCAGTGCTCATGTAATCCAGCCAAGAACGTCCCTAAAATTTTTCAAGACTCCTTAAGTCCACAGAAATGGTGCTTATGAACTTGTCGCGTCCACGTGAGTTTTTGGAAATATGCCCTTCCAGTCTGTTCAGTGCTCACCACAGTGATGTTGAAGGCATAGAGCAGGTCAAAGGGCAGGGCGGCGATCAGGTCCACAAAAAACCAGGTGGCAGCATAGTGGATGCAGATGGATCTTGGATCATATACCACCTGGCCAGACTGACTCACGTAGGAGGTACGGAAGTTCAGCACAATATCTGCAACAGAGGTCAGACTCTATCAGAGAGCCACAAAATGCAAATCAGTTATTACTCTTTTCATGATGAACAGATGCTATGATGCTACAACGGTGGTTATTAAGGCGTCACCCAAAAGCTATTAGTAGCCTGCGAAGAATTAATCAGAGTGGAGTAATTCAGGTCCAGAGAGTAAAAGTCCAGACCGGGATTTTGTTTCAACCAACCAGTTGAGCATAAAGAGTCACAGAGTATTGAACTGAGTAGTTCACTTGGCATTTATTTTTAAAATAGGATGAAATATGGCAATTTAGTTGTTTATTGAATCTTGTCCACACATGTATATTGGGGATTTAGAAAGACTTTCACCATAATGACATGCACTGTCCGAAACAGTGAGACTGGGTGGCTAATTTAGCAGCCATAGATCCATTAGTGTTTCCCGTGAGACACAGAATGAATGTGACACGAGAATGCCCCCCCCCCACTAACAGTGGATTAAAAAGTTCAGGTGCCCCTCTCCAAACTCTCCGTAGGCCCCACTTCTGCCCCCTCCCCTGAAAACCATACAAGATTTAACAAAATAAACACTAAATATTAGTCACTGTTAAATAATTTATACAAAGGCATAGAGAATGTAACGCAGTTATGGTAATGGATCACTTAAAAAAAAATAGCAAAAAAAAAAAAAACTAGACAGCCAATAGGGGCCCCTGATTAGCCTGGGCCCCTGGGCTGCAACATAGGCAAACCTGTTTTTGCCCCTGGTTACAACCAACTATACAAAATTATTGGTCAGATATTGTAAATGAGGATGTTTGTTACCAAGACATGAGGTAAAAGTACAACAAAAAAGTTAGATGTTATTTTTTGAGAGTTATTTTATAATGATGAATATTGAACAGTTTACCTTTGTAATATCAATTTAACCAGCCTCAATTATAAAAACAACCCGGGAGGAGCGTCTGTCGCTTTGCTGAGATAACAACAGGCACCGGGCCCACATGATGGCAGGATGGCGAAGCCCAAACACATGATCGGTTGCCTAGGCGACACAGATGCTCGCTCACCCAGGATGAAGAGCATCTCCACGGCGATGTCGCTGACGATGGTGCTGCGGGAGGCGGCGTCGCTGTCGTCGTAGGCGGTGAAGCAGACGTTGTACGGCACGGTGACGGCCACGTAGAAGGTGGCCAGCAGGATCATCCAGTCCCACAGTGCCTTGGAGACACTGTAGTGCAGCAGGATGAAGCGGGATTTCTGTACTGTGGCCACCTTGTACTCGGGCAGAGAAGGTTTCTCAAACACGCCCTGGAAGAAGGCCGGACACGGTCCGCATCACACACGCCGCTCATCTGCGTCCCAGACACTTAAGAGACCTTCTCAGAGATAGGAAAATGATTCACGGTGCAAAGACTTTTTTCATTTGGTTTTCTTGAAGTATCTGTCTTGGTTTACGGGGCTTCATGGGTGAAAAGTTTAGATTTTATTGTATTATTTCAGGTTAGTTAGCTTTCTCAATCTTGCAAAGCAAAAATCAAGTAGACCTGCCTTTCAAGTCAAATCAAATGAACTTGATTGTCATTACAACCACAAACAAGTACGAAGTGGCATGAAGTAACATTCCCCTGGTACCTCGGCGCAAGACACTTATTTCGGTCGTTGATTTTGCGGCTGTCATTTGTGTTAATTACCTGTCATTTACTACTGAGTAAGAGACCTTCATATTTTATTCAAGAATGCAATTAATTATTCCTTTGAATTACCACACATGGCATGAAAGGGAACCAGACCTTTAGCAGTGTTGGGAGCAAGGAGGTAACAAAGCATTTAAGATTAATCTCTTATTATCTTTCTGAAGTAACCATTTCAATGGGGCTCCTTTGTCGCAAACCCTGGCTTTGAATTATAACTGGATGTCTGTGATTGGTGATTATGCTGGGAATGAGGCACACAATGACAGATGTATCCTTATGTCAGCCAGAGAGGCAAAGGGGAACCTATTTGAAAGATTAATCGCACCTATAGACGTCAACTGCTGAGGGATTTTGGTGCCGCTGCTTAAAAAATTAAAGCTGTTTGCCTAACGCTTCTGAGAGGAATGACTGAAATGCTCGTCTCTTACGTCTCATGTTTTTTCAGTGGATTTAAAAGCTTGTTCCACTGTTACACCTATGGTCAAGTCCGGCCTTGAATGCCTTTGGGATCTTAGACATCTTAATTTTCACCCTTAATTGTGACACAAGGTGTGAGAAAGATCAATTATTGCTATGCCAATTATTGTCAGCAAGCGGTGGAGTCAGCAGTATGACCCAAGGGCGGTCACTCTCTCTGGGACTTACACACTCGCTCTCTCCCCAGCTGGGTCGCACTATCTATCCTCTGCCTTGGCAACTGCCATTAGTTTCTGAACAACGAACCACCTTAAGGCTCCTTAAGGAACCACAGCATACCCTCTCAGATGCAGCATCTCAAAGCATTGGCCATAGATTGGTGACAATGGACATCTGCATAAATGTATTCGGATGTTACACCAGCATTCCATAGAAAAAGATGTGAAAAGCATCTCAGGAGTCCTATTTGGCTCCTTCCATTAGCATGTTGCTTAGATGTTTCACATTAACCAGAAGAGAGGATACAATGCTTCAGAAGATATTATATGACGCCTTATTCTTGCACTTCTTTTATATCGTACTTGGCATAAATTTCAGGCTTTCAGGCTTCCAGGCTTCCAGTCCAGGTTTATAACTGATTAATGCCTCATATCAGATTTATATATGAACTCAACTAAAGGGGAGTCCCAATGAAATTAAATGTAATTACTAATTATGGGCCACATTCTTAAATTAGTCCTGGATTAATGTATTTGGTTTATTGGGTGGGGACACGATTGGCTACAATAGGGTAGGTAGAGACTACACAGACGCTACCAGGATTACGATGGTCCATGTTACGATATTTCGACTTTACCATGAGCATGAACATTCAATAAATTACATGACATATTCAACACTTCATTATAAAGTAGGTTTTGTGTTAATGATTTAGCCCAATTGTAGGCTAATGTAAGTGTTCTAAGCATGTTTAAGGTAGGCTAGGCTAGGCTATGTTTGTTAGGCTGGGTGTGCCGTATTAAAATGCATTTTCGCCTTATCATAGGTTTATCGCAACGTGACTCGATTGAGGCCCTGGAACTCACCCTGTCCAGCTTCACGTCCCCTTTTCCCCGCCGAGTGAAACGGCTGGTCAGGTGGTAGAGTACGGCCCGGCCCTGGTACCGGGCCTCGCTGAGCTTGGAACTGCCGTGCTTCCTGCCAAGCGGCCTGTCGCCTGCATGACGGGAATCGTTACTTTGCTTCTCTGCTCAGCACTTCCTCCTGCTGTTTCTCTTGAGCCTGTCTCAAAGTCAGAGTTAGTACGAATCGCTCGGCTTGGCCGTTCACAGTATCGATACCCTTCAGTTGAGTTGAGTCGAGTCTGCCGTATTCTTTGTCCCAAAAGGGCATCTTGTGTGCAGCAGAAAAACACCCCATAAAACATACAACGCAGACCACACATGAAAACAACTTCTACCAGAATAAGGGAATAAAAAATAAATATGTTGTAAAATTATCAGTAAATAACACATTAATAAATAGCTCAACAGACAGGCCATTAAGAGGAACAAGGGCATTTTCTCCTGGTCTCTTAAGTTTAGTGCATGAATAGATAAAGGGAAAAAGAAAGTTTTATATCGCTGTCGAAAAGCTTCTCCCCTTTGAGAAGAAGTGGAAAAACCAGACTTTTACTGTATTATATTTCAATTTTATTGTGGATTGAAGGAAACCATGGTAAGCACCTAGCTTAAATATCAAAGCCCCCACAATTGTCTATTCACCTCTGTTACCAAAAAGGACACCCAAGAACTGTGGATGAGTCACACACACAGCCAAGACCTGAAATTTGTTTGTAAATTGATGATCCCTCCTCACACAGAACCACCTCTCCGCATTTAAGGAGGAGAACAGAGCTTGTTCCACATCCTCACCTTCTTTACAGGAGCCGAGGTGGTTCTTCCCATGCGTGTCGCTGATGTCCTTAAACGACAGGAGGAAGAGCACCACCTCCCCCTTCTCGTTCTTGATCGGAACGATGTCCAACAAGCACCAGAACGGGCTTGCTGGAGTGGACGAAAGGAAAAAAAGAGTGAACCTGATGTCAGACACAAAGGATCACACGCATCCACGAGGCACAAAACACCTATTTAACTTCAAGGCCAGTGTTTCCAAGGCAACAGAAACATGGCCATTCCAATTATCCCTATCCTATTTTAAACGTACGCAGCCCATTGATCATTTACCGCCTTAACCAATGAAAGCAGAACATGCTGCAATGTCGTAGGAAGGCATTCACCACCGAGGCTCATTCTTTAGAAACATTTCAATGAAAATATCTTTTATCTGCAATAAAAAAGACAGGAGTTAAAATTGTATTTTACCCCTGAAAGGAACGTTACTTAAATTAAATGAAGCACTGAATCATTGATCGCAACAGCATTGACTTCTCCCTTCTGTAGCAATTGATCAGGAAAATGACCCAAGATCAGTCACGTTGACAGAAGTGTCTATTTTAAGCTATGAGCATGCAAGAGATAAATGGATGCATTACTATTTGGTTTATAGTCATGCATATTTTGATTCAGTAGTGTGGATAGTAGCAATTATACTTTGTAGCAGAAATCTAGCAAGTTTTATTGAGAAACTGTAAGCTTGAAGCATGCAAAAAAATCAGTAATAAAATTATTTAACTTCCTGCAACGTTTTTTTTAATAGCTGTTCCTGTTTTTCCTGCCCCCCTCGCCCCCCAAAAGAACAGAGAAACATGTGAGGGGGTATTACTGTGAAAAAGAAGTGAGCAAAATCGATTTAGGTGTTAGAAAGTTCTCTGCTGCCGAGGGGAAAGGCCTCATTAGCCCGGTACAGGAGGCGTGCCGTCAGCCATGGACGGAGCTCCTGTCGGCTCATTACAGTCTCCCTGGGGCGCAGGGCTTTCATGCACCCACCAGGACTGACGAGTGGTAAATAGGGAGCGTGGTGGCTGAGCCAGGAAAGCTTTGAGCCAAAGCTCACCTCATCCCAAACTTGATGACAAACGAGGAAAACCAGTGACCAATGCATAAAATAAACATCACAGGTTGTTTCCATTGAATACACAGGGTTTCTGGCAGTGATAATGAAATGATTCTGTAGGCATGGAATATAAATACACTTTATGGCACAGTCCTGTGGTACAGCGGCTCTTGAACAGCTCCTCGTGTTTGCGTGGGTGTCCTCCCACAGTGCACAAAGTGTGCAGTTAGGTGAACTGACGTCTCTGAATAGCCCGTAGTGCATAAGTGTGCCCTGTGTTGGACTGGCACCCGATCCCGTGCCCTGTGTTGGACTGGCACTCTATCCCGTGCCCTGTGTTGGACTGGCACTCTATCCCGTGCCCTGTGTTGGACTGGCACCCGATCCCGTGCCCTGTGTTGGACTGGCACCCGATCCTGTGCCCTGTGTGGACTGGCACCCTATTCTGTGCCTTGTGTTGGGTCTCACCATTCCTCTTGTAGAACTGCACCTCGGCCTGGAACTCCTGTCGGCCCTCCAGCGCCTTCTCCATCTGCAGTGCCACGTGCTCGCTGGTCTCCGCCCCGTGAAGGAAGCGGCAGCTGCAGTTCTTCTGCATCACCTCAGTGCGTGCAAAGCCCGTGAGCTCGCAGAAGCCGTCCGAGCAGTAGACGATGGGGAAGCCACGGTGTCCCTGCGCATTGCCCAGCAGGAAGTTGCTGTCTACAGAGGCCCGAGGGGGACAAGAAGGATAGTTTAGTTTAGTGAAGGTGAAGCTAAAATATTTAATTCACAAACTGTTTTGGACTTTGATCGAATTTTAGGCATCCAAAATTGAATCCAAAGGACAATACAATGGTGGAACAACGATGACCTTATTGAGAAAATTGTGTCGAAAATGCTGATCCAATAGGCCTTCGGCTTCCACTCGGACCAGGGCATTCAGGAAGCCCAGCCTAGCTGCACTTATGAACAGATGACTCCATGACAGCTTGTGTGCTTGCAATGTACTTGTACTATTTGTCTCACTTGTATGTTGCTTTGGACAAAATCGTCAGCTAAATGAGCAAATGTATCACTGAACTAAATTTAGGTTTAAATATGGGCAATAATGACGTTATTTTGCCTTAGAATTGATTACCTTTGCAGTGTAAACTGAACCACTCAGGCATTGCTTTAGGCAATAACATTTTTAAGCAAATATGCACACCGCAGCCACCAGCAAATACACAAGTACATAAAAAGGCAAGATACCAGCCTACCAACAATTTCTCATTCTGCTTAACATTACAGTCAAGGTATGGAAATGTTCAAAGCGTTCAGTTTTCATGACGTTCCCAGAACTCACCACTACAACCACCACAACTAATACTGCTAGTGGGGCCTGATAATGGTTCATGGAGCTTCATTTGGTCATCATAACCTGGCCGGCACCGGCGATACCATGATCACGAAGGTGGTCACCCAGGGTGAGGCCCAGCCATTGCACTGGGGCTGTGCTGACCCCTGCCAATTCCCCAAACGTGGGAATATCAACTGCATCATTTCTGGTAGTGGGGGGCTGCATTCGCACTCTCACCTGATTTTCTTTGGGGCAGTGATAGCCTAATGGTTAGGGTTCGAATCCCCGACCAAGCACTACTCCTCGGGCAATAAAGTGCATTTTATCACTACAAGGACAACTAACTATGGTAGAACAGCAGGTGACACTTTAACTTCACACCTCAAAGGTCACGGGTTCAAGGCTGGTTGGTGCATTTTCCATATATGGACATAGCGCTTTTATAAAAAATATATATTTTTTTTCAACAATCCCTCATGGTCTCGCATTCACACACTAACAAAACAAAAAAAATGGAAGCAATTAAACTTGTGAAAAATCGCTGATCAATACAGTAGTACCCCTCTCCTCCCAGGCCATTTTACTGGTTCTTGAAATTTTTGTATGACGTAAACCAGTTTGAAGGTGGGGATCCTCAATATTAAACGATCAAATTAAAACAATGGAATGTGAGCAGGATGTATAGCTATGGTCAGCATAACTACAGCCATCGGCGCCGGGTTGGAAAATAAGTGCTGCTAGTGGAGGATCAGCCTGAGTTTAACCTGAACATTTGATATAAATCCTACATAAAAGCTTTTTAAAATGGCATCTGCTTTAAAGACAGGCCACAGTAAAACCCAAAACAGATTATGGTTAATGGTTTTCATAGGATGTTATGGACTAAGGAATGGGAATTACCTTACAGAGTGTTACGCTATACATCAGTTAAAATGGTGCAGAGTGATAGCCTGTATTTAATAAGAGAGATTCTGCTGTGCATTGAGTTTTCATTCCTTATTGTCATGCAAACAATTTTTACTTCCTAAATGTGACCAGGTAAACAGTATTATGCTAATATTTAATAATTGGCAAGGAATACAATAATGTAAATTTAATGTGATCTAATGTGATCAGTTGTTCCAATTTAATAGGGTCTTAGGCCATTAGGTGTCAATTCATCCAGGTCTGTAAATGTAGGTTTGATCAATTTAATTATAATCAAGTGAACGCAATGGGGAAGGAATAGATGAAAGTAAACAAGGCAAGAAATCCAGGAATAATGATGCTTTATGGGCTGGTTTTCACTGTTCCTGATGCTGGAATATATACAAAGGAATTCAGTGCCTGTGATATGGAGTCGCGTGTGCAACATACGGAATGTTTTCTTGGTTGTCATAGAGACAGGAGGGACCAAATAAAGACAGCTAGGCAAAGTTTAAACAACACTGGACCTTGGTAGTACTGTGGAAGATGCAACGGTTCTGGGAGTAAAGACTCCCATAGATCCATGTCTTCTAAGTAATTTGCACCTTACTTCTCCCTAGTTGTCGTTTCTTTAATATCTCAGAAACAATGTTGTGCGCTGTATATGCATATTGTATGCATGCTTCTGAAATAAAATACATGTCGCTTAAAATGGCTTTAATATTAATACCTTTGTAAAAAAAAAAAAAAAAAAAAAAAAAAAAAAAAAAAAAAAAAGGCTAAAAATAAAAAAAATAAAAATAATTAAAATGGTAAAAATAAAAAAAAAAACACCCAAAGCAATAGAAAAAACGTTAATAATATT
>JAODJX010000048.1:13596857-13612764 GCA_026776945.1 Isichthys henryi | reverse complement strand
AAAAATATAATCGTAACAATCCAACCAACGTCAAAATGTTATACAGGGTTAAATGAAACTCACCGCCTATCATTGGCAGCAGTGCGCCCAGCACAGGGGTACCCCCCCCCCCCCCCCCCCAAATGGGTGCCAGTCGATTGTACTCACAAGCGGTATGGGCAATTTAGAGAAGGCAAAATGGTGTAACCGCATGTTTCTCAATAGTACAGAAGGACACTTTAGAGGAAAGCATACAATCTCAACACATACAGGGCAGTCGTGAGAGTCAAACTCCCAACTGCAGTGCTGTCAGGCAACAGTGCTGTACACTGCAATACAGTGATAGCCCTGACAAAAGGAATGGACCTGTAACACACACAGGCATAAAGGCGCTGATACGGATAACGGCCACTTCAAAAAGTCAATTATTATATGACGTCAACTTGTATAATTTCTTATTCTTTTAATTAATGTTAATTTTGTGCAATTTTTTACTTAAAAAAAGACACAATGACAAGTCTGGATGTTTCGTTTTTGCCAGTTATATACATTAGCAACTAATAAAATGACAATTTCTTACAATATAGGGGTAAGCAATCAAGTACTGGGAATTAATAACTCACAAACCATACCCCAAATATACAACCAACACCACCAACAAAGAACCAAAAACGTACCTGAACGTTTTCTCTAAGATCTGTAGCTTCCCTCAGAGGATGTGTGGAAGCTCGGAAGAGCTCATCCACTACCTTGATGCCCGTGGACTTGGTGGACGTGTACTCCCTGGCCTTCTTGCTCTTGCGCACAGAGAGCCCCTTCTTGTGGCCTTTGCCCCCACCCCTGCGGTTGGTGATAGCAATGTGCACAAACAGCAAAGTGTTGGGAAGGAACTCCCCCGTCAAAGACTGCAAGGGAACATGGCGATAACCGGGCTGCAGACACTCGAAGGGTATGGTGTACTGGCCGATGAACTCGTCCCCGATGTACTCATCGTCGAGCACCACAAAGCGCAGCACAGCCAACTCGGGAAGGTTGATCTGGAACTCAAAGCTCTCATCAAAGATGGGGTTGTCCCCATTTTTCGAGATAGTCTTAGTCCTCTGCTCGGCACAGTCTGCGGGAATACCGTGTATCTCCACATAGATGTAGGGCTCTACCACATCTCCTTTGGCGGCTGACCCGCGAGGTTTGGGCAGATTTTGGCCACTGATGACCTTGATGTGCAGTAACTGAGCAGACACACCTGGCAGCGAGTCCCTAGCATTCGCGCTAAAATACGATACTTCTTCTCTCATGATGGCTGGACGTAACACATAACCACAGTTTCCATTTTGTCTGAACCAGCCCTGGTTGAGGTCCATCATCAGACCTGGTGTCTGATAGTTCATGGCTACAATCTGACATCCACACTTCCAGAAGTCCTGAGGGTTCATGTTACTAGCATCAATCCTCATGGGGGTTGGGTACACCCTTGAAAGGAACTTCTTGTTGTAACAAACAAAATCTTCTGGGAATTCATTGGCAAACCTGTTGGCAATGACTTCATTGAAAGAGCATATCTCCCAATATTTCTGGTCTCTCTTTGAAGTTTCAAAGTCCCTGAACTGCACAGATTTACACAAGGACACCAGATCAGAAAGATCCTTGCAAAGTTTCAGCCTTTTGATGCCCACCCCATTGATGTGATAATTCTCATCTGACCCAACTCTCCTGCACATCTCCATTCCTTCTTCCTCATCTGTCACTTCCCCCTCTGAATCTGGATAGTTAGATGGCAAACGCTTCCCCTTAAGAAGGATTTTCCCCTTAAGTTTCTCAGGAGAGGGCAAGTAATGCTCATCTGCCTTAGGGGGCTCAATGTATAGCTTATCCCCTAAGATCTTCTTCATGTGTTGTGCCATAACCTTTTGCTGGGGTAGAGAGCAGTGGGTTACCAGGCAGAGAATCAAGGGGTACTCAGAGCTCTCAAAGGCAAACTGATTGATGACATCTAAGATTTTGGAAAAAGCTAATTGGGAGGCTACTGAGCTCCCAACATATACGAGAGGTTCATTGTCTGGACCATCCCAGATTACAACCTCCAGACTCCGGCAGCCCATCTTAAGGGCCCGGATATAATTACCGATGTCCGAGGATCCCCAGAAGTGGTCCTCAAGTAGAGACGCATTGTGTGATGAATTAATGTAGTAGTGTGACAATGGCTGTGTCATGTCCTGACAGACTTGTTTGTGCTGGGGGTCGAATATGTGGCACTCAGATGAAAGGAGGTAATGTGTGAAGCCATCAATGGAAAGATATCCTCGTTCTCTGCCCTCTGTTGATGGCTCATACTTCTGGACTATATTTCTACACATCTCTTCTGAGACCCCCTCCACCCCTTGTTCTACTTCAACGAACAGCATTAGGTCCTTGCAATCTAGGTACTCCTTATTGCTAGAGAACTGCACCAGAAGAAAGAATATCTCTGGCCGTGTGCACAACTCACAGTAGGCCTCTGTAAATATTTCTACATTTATTTTCTCCCCATACTGGTCTTTAGCTTTTTGTAGCTCTTTAAACTTCAGCTCTATCCGAGAAGCCTTCATTCCAGGGTTCAGTCCCTTGATGATCTGGGTGGCTCTGAAGACGTCAATCTGGCCCTCCTTTGCTATGTCGGCCAACTCGAACACTGACCCGATCCAGGATGTTCTCAAGCTGGGTTGACTGGGCTCGATAACGCCCACCGTGTGCCTGCCATAGGAGACAAGATACCGAAGGCCCATAACCCAGGTGCTGACCACGTCGGCTGTACTGGCCACCAGGTCTAATGACTCATAATTTTCCCCATAGATAATGGAGAAAGCACACTCCTCAGGGAACTGCTCAGAGAGTCCATTGCTGCGCAGAACTGGGGTCTTCTTTCCCAGCCGCACCTCTTTGATACTCTTGATCTCCAGTTTGGCCTTCTCCGAGTCTTTCTTAGAGGGCTCCCACCGAAGCCAGTGCATATCCGAATCCAGCAGAAAGTACCGGTTGTACATGCGGGAGTTGGAGCGTACTTTCTTCATCTCGCAGCCCTCCATCATAAAGGATATGCAAGCAGCAGTGCTGTTGATCTTGCGATCGTTGGGCATGGAACTGAAGGACACAGTCTTCTTGCGCGCCTGCTTCTGCTTGGAACCATCCTATAGGGGAGGAAAAAAACGTGCCGTTATGCAGAATTACTGATGAAGCAGGTCCACAGCCAGATATGATAATAGATTACATATATCTGCTTCTTTGGTGCAGGGTCATGGTGAACCTTAAGACTGTCCCAGGATACACAGTGCATAAAGTAGGGGACTCCCTGGATAGGATTAGGGTGACCACCTAATCCAAGTCAACTAGGACAGGGTTTTTCTTTGGCTGGATGAGTCTTTCATTCAAGGAAACAAACCAGTAAAAGCACAAGAAGAACTGAACTAATTAGCCTCTCAGTTTTAAAGTAGTTTGTAAAACCCGAAGTAGCTCATAGTGTCTCCCTGACATGGATTAAGTGATCACCCTAGATAGGATGCCAGTCCAGCACAGGGCAGAGTTACACACATTATAAGCAATTTAGAACAGTGTTTCCAAACCCATTCCATGGGGACCCGCAGACAGTCCACGTTTTGATCCATTTCAGCTCTCTGTACCAGGAGGTTGGTGTTCTTGGGAGCTGGGAGCCGGCAGAGATATGGGGCTGTCTAGGGGTCCCTGAGGACCAGGTTGGGAAACACAGATTTACAGACACCAGTTGTGAGACTGCAGCACCCGGAGGTAACCTGTGCTTTTATAAAACAGAGTTAAGTACAGGATTCGAAACACCAACCCTGGAGCAACGAGGTCAAATCGCTACCCACTCCTGTGCTGAGCCAACTACACACGTCGATAATAAAATGATTTGCTTTGATGTCAGAATTTAGTATTCAGCATTCATAAATACAGCTCTGGAAAAAAAAAATAGAGACCACTTTATATTAAATGAAATGCATTTTTAAGTCCTGGTTTAATCCTGGTTCTGCTGGCAGAAGGCTACACTGCGCGGCAGGCTGCTTTCAGGCCCAAAGTTTCTAAGACAACAGTACACAAGAACAGGGTGAAGCAGGAGTTGCTGGGAACGACCAGAAAAGAGCCAGGAGCAGAAGTAACTTCCTAATGCCAGAGAAGTCAGGCAGTGCCTCATAAATCAGAGGGTGACCTCAAATGACCTTCAAAAAGAATGGGAAACATTAAGTGGTGTGAGGTGCACTGCTAGGACTGTTCGTATCAGGCTCCTAGAAGCAGGACTGAAGTCCCATAAAACAAGGAAGAAGCTCTTCATCAATGAGGAGAAGCAGGGAAGAGTCTGGATGAAGTTCACAAAAATAAATTATGTATATTGCACACAGGCTGAGAAATGTGTGAAACTGAAAATTTTGGTCTCTTAATTTTTTCCAGAGCTGTATCTTTGAATGTCACACATTACAGACGCCCTAATTTCCCTGCAGAGTTCAATAAAATATCTTCTCATCTCATTAAATCTATCATAAAAAAACGATTTTTTTCCCACTAGCACTGCAGCATTTGTACAGCAGGAAGTCCTTGTGGCTGTCACCCTAGTGAGACAGTGACTCTCTCTTTGCCGCACAATAGAGGAACAGCATAAACACTGAAGAATATTTTAAGAGTCTGCAGGGGAAGGCCACCAATCACAGCAGTTGTGGCTGCTTTTGACTTCCTGTGCATAGTTTTATAGCTCTTAGTTGCTGGAGGTGTAAGAAACAGCTGTTAAAGCACTGTGGTTCCCCGCCCACTTTTATCCCTGGTGGTCCCCTGGGAAAAGAGATGAAAGAATTAGGTGGGAGGGGCTACGTGCACTCATGTGGAGTACAGAGGGGAAGGTGTTGGAATACTAAAAATCATCACATACTGAAAATGTTCATATATATAGTCGAAGAATGAGGCCCGCAAAACCTGCAAGAAATAAAATAAGCAGCTTCTTCACGTTTCAGTTTAAAGGCCACAGCAATTAGGCGGCTTTTCCACTGCACCAGGTACCAGGTTCTTCTCGGTACGTTCCCCTTTCCACTGACTTCCAAGCACCAGTACCAAAAGTTCCAGTACCTAAGTTCCAAACCAACTGGGGTACTTTTTTGATACTTGGGGGTGGGACTTGAAATGCTTTATTTGTTGACTGTTCAGCCTGCCTCTGAAACACAATACAACTGCTGTCTTTAAAAAAACTGCGAACTCAGAAAACAAATGAACAAATGGACAAATGAAGAGACCCAAGCTTAAACTGCGACCTGGTCAGAACTGCTACTATAAGATCAGGATGACATGACAAGAAATAAAGAATTTTGTATAATAGACTAGGACAGCATGGATTTTTTAAAATATCGCAATGGGATTTTGTTTTAATACCATAAATTTTGGGGTATTTATAAAGCAAAAAAAGCTATTCACAAACTAGTCTAGGAGCAAAGACAAAAGTTATTCTGGTTGTCGCAGAGAATGCATGCAGCGCTCATGCAGAAGCAGCAGAAATGAACTTTAAACTGACTTTAAACAAACACAGACACTCCTCGGTTTACGATAGTCCATGTTACGAAATTTCATAATACACGATGGGAAAATGTTTTTCACTTTCAGTACATTATTCAATAAATTACATTAGATATTCAACATTTTATTATAAAATAGACTTTGTGTTAATGATTTGGCCCAACTGTAGGCTAATGTAAGTGTTGTAAGCATGCTTAAGGTAGGCTAGGCTAGGCCATGTTTGTGAGGTTAGGTACAGTATAATGTATTAAAATGCATTTTTATCTTACAATAGGTTTATCGAAATGCAGCCCCATCGTAATCTGCTGGGAGGCTGTACTAGAACATCTTGAAAAGGAATAATCCTTAAAATTGCTAAATTTGCTCAGTTTTAGTTTGCGTGAAACTTAGACTCCCTGCACTATAATGTCCATACAGAATTGAAGGTAAGAAGATCTTAATCTTAATCTAGCTGACTAGAGATATAAGAACTGCATGTGCATAACATGCGATATTGGCATGAATATCACACATTGTCCAGCCCTATAACATGCTACAATCATTTTCCGAATTCAGTACCAAATACCCCACCTGCCGCTGTGATGTCATTCAGCACCGGCACCAATTTTTATGCAAGTGCAACACCAGCACCTTGAAGTACTGGACATTTGGTACTTTCTTAAAGTACCAAAAGTACAGAATCTGATGTGGTTGGCGCCCCAGCACAACCAACTGATAGATCTGATATGAGGTCAGCACTCTGTGGTTAGCATTTAACCCAAATGTCTGTCATTCTGTTGATGCAGACTTTCAGGGAAACTGCTGTCCCAAGCAAAAAACAAACGATTTCTCATCCACCCCCACTGATCATGTCTGCCTTCTCTAGAGGTTATACACATTGTATATATATCAATTGAATTGTATGTGACAATTGACTTGCCTTGTTGCAACTTTGTATCTGCTGTATGTATGAGAGTCATTGACAATCAGAGACAAATTTCCCGAATGTCTGAACATGCTTAGCCAATCGGATTCTTATTCTGATTTACTTACATCTACATGCACAAGAACCATTTTTAGTAGGTGTTACCTCTGAAGTCACTTTTCAGCCGTAGATCTAGTGAAATATTTCTAACTGATCCATGCAAGATTTCTGACACTAGCAATCAAATCACAAAACTGTCCCCGCTCATTTTTCACGACTTTATTTACACGGCTAAAGATAGAACAACATCCATCCATTTTTTTAAACGACTTGTCCTATTTCAGGGGGGGTCTGGAGACTATGGGCACAAGGCAGGAAACAGCCCAGAACGGGGTGCCAACCCATCACAGGGCACACTCACACACCATTCACACCTTCGGGCAACACCACAGCTCCAATTAAGTTCAGCACATTCTTGGACTGTGGGAAGAAACCAGAGTACCTGGAGAAAACCCTACAACGGCACGGGGAGAGCATGCAAACTCCACACACATGGAGCCATGGTGGAGACTTCAACCCTGGACCCAGAAGTGCGAGGTAACAGTGCTAACCACTGTACGACCCAAGAGAGCACCACACTAAAATAAACACCGCAATCAAAACTGGCATCCGTTGCCCGTGTGACATTAAAATAACAACATGGGTCTACCTGAAAGCACTGCGACCACTTCTAACCTGTGTAAAAACGAGGGAAGTGATAGACAACAACACGATGGAGAACAGGAAAGTTACTCTTCATCTCTATCGTTACTGCCGCCTTTATGGATACAAGAACAGCAGCCTCTGCCAGGCTTCACACTGCAAGTCCAGCTCCACAGACCCTAAAAAGGAAGCTGCAGCCCACTGATGTTCTCAAGCAGGCCACACAGCAGTAGAGGGCATGCATAGACATAAAGAGAATACAGCTTCCTCAGACTGACCTCTCTTGCCCTCCTTTCCTGCTCATCATTATAAACCTCTTAAATTCCAGCATAGAACTATACATTGCGTCAGAGACTGTGGTCAGAACTTATTTATGATTGTTCCTAGTTGTACAAAATCCAGAATGCTTGGTTTGAAGGGGTAGGAAGAAACACCATGACTTAGGAATGAGCCGTGGTGTTTATGTGAGGGACAAGCCTCGGCAGACAGAGGAATCGAGGGCTTGCCGAAGATTGTTTCCAGATTGTCTTCCAGGAAGTGCGATCAACACTTGGGAGTCATGGGTTATGAGTAATCTGGCATTTCATTAGTGGGCCTGTGCAAAGTAATTATTCTTCCTCAGCAGGAGAATAGCTTCGGACTGCTGTCGCTAAGCAGTAATGGAGGGAAGGAGTCCGTTTTTACGCATGAACCTTTTAGCCGCCATTAGATTTATTCTTGTAATTGACCCTTAATTAACTAATTGACCTTGACTTATTACTGATTACATCTATAATTAAAGATGAGAAGCATCAACGCCAGTTGAAATGGAATGTTTCTGAGACCTTCTGGCTTCTACACAGACAGGCCAGCTCTGCCGCCACGCCGACTGGTAAAAGCAAAACACATAAAAATGATAAACCCTTACTTGCCATTTGCGGAAGTACACTGGAATTCTTCTCTTTGCCTACCCCATCTCGCTCTCCATAGCTTGGGGGGGGGGGGGGTCACAGCCACCACACAGCACCCCTGGAGCTGGGGGCGAAGGGTTTTGCTCAAGGACCCATGGACATGTGACTGTTCTACCAAGGCTGACGCTTGAACAGGCAAGTTTCAGGTCAGGGGCAAAGAGACTTAGGCAGCTCAGCCCCTCCCCCACTCACCCCCCTCTAAACATTATCTACAGTTATGTTATCTGGTTCAATCATTCCAAAAACTACATGCAGAATGTAGGTGACATTTAACAGGAAATCTAGCCACCTGTTCATCCGTCTCACAACCACTTATGCACTTGTCATAGGAGGGTCTGGTGCCTATCCAGGCCGCATAAGGCACAGCGCTAAGCCACTCCCTGGACAGTACTTTCTTATTCAGTTTTTATGTTTGAAGTACATAGCTACAGTTGCCACCCACCCCATATGTTACGGGATCATCCAAACTGAACTAAAATGGGTTGTGTTTTGCACCATATCAGGGCAAATGTTATCGCCGGGAATTCCCCTCCTCCTGGTCAGCAAATTTTATAGTCATGTTCTGTATTTCTTAAGACTGAAATTGGCAATCCTATACAAGTACTACCAGTCAAAAGTTTGGGCACTACTCATATAAAGGTTTACTCATACTATTTTCTGCATTTCAGAATAACTATAAAGACATCAAAACTATAATATAACATCTATGGAATTATGCACTGACCAAATAAGTATTAATAACCATTTTTTTGTGTGGAGCAGCTCTGTAGGTTGGATCTCAGACGGTTGCAGGTTCAAAGCACTGGGTCAGCAGAGTGGTCCCTCCGTTGCTCCATGAAGTGGCTGACCCTACTGTCTCCTCTACGCCAGTTTCATGAGGTGGCCTCCCAGGATGCTTTTCCAAAACCATTTCTACTGTGTTTAGGTCAGGTGGCTAGGTCACGTGATGCAATACTGCCACTCTTCTTAGGCAGCTTGGGCGTGTCCAAACTTTTGACCGGCACTGTAGCTGTTAACCAGCCGGGATACAGTGTGACAAAACAAAAGCACTGTGCAGAACCGAGAATCAGAAAATCATCTGAATAGTGCTGATGGTAGCAGGGGGGCTTCATTGGATGGATGGAATTCTTGTAGTTAAAAGTAAGATTTGAAGTAGGATCTAGTTAGGATGCGAGTATCACGCAAGGCCTGGCCCCAACGCAGCTTCCCGTAGAGAACTTCAGGAAGCGTCAAAGCTGGTGGACAAGCACTCTTCATAGGTAAGCAGTCTGCAAAAGAGCATAGCCCTGAGATATACCCCTGGTTGGCGTTTATCTTAAGCTTCTTAATGCATGCCTGTTGAATCACTGACAAGGGACACCAGGAATGCGCGTGGCCTCGACATAAAATTTAGAAACAAAATTAAAATAAAGCTCAAACGTTAATTACACCTTTAAAGTAGGTCAGCCGCGTTTGTTTCAACCAGAACCCAAAGCTTCAAAAAGTCTAGGCTCAGGGTATACCTGTAAATGTGAATGCATGGCTCTTAAAGTGTTGGGACCGGGACCGGGACCGGGACCGTACACTGATACGGAGAGGTCCATGCGGTGAAAGGGAAGAGAGGCAGATGTAGGAATGAGGAGGACTGCAGCCTGGACCACCTCCAGCTACCAGGGCCTGTTCCCACGAACCGTTTCCTGCAGGGTTAGGGGGCTCGACTGAGCTAGTCATTTGGCTGCGTTTAGCGGTCGCCTTTGGATGTGCTTGAAAGGATGCAGTAACAAACATAATGGCTCTTTGACTACATAAACAACTCATCCTCATTGGTAAATCCCGCGGCGTCCCTTAGTCATCGATAAGAATGCCGTATTAAACTGTATAAAGGTGACCATGAATTTACCAAAACAAGCTCAAATGCAAAAACCATTAACTTGACTGGAGGTGCAAGTGGAGATCTGCATGAATGTCACAGATTATTCCGTTCGCTTTGCTGGCACTTGCAGAGGAACCGTTCACGATTTCACGATTTTCTTGTTTCCGTGATTTTCCCCGCTTACGACGCCGAATGCTGCCCGAGTTGTTTTTCTCAAGGCCCCCCGTCCTACGACATGATCGGCATCTGAAACCTTATTATCATTACTATCGTTACAATTTTTAAAGGTTGGTTCCATCTGTTTCCCTGCAGTGGCTGCGAATGGGAGGGAGTCAGCCAATAGCGTAGCTGTTCTGGCTGTCATAACGGCCGCGGTGGCCGCTTTCTCCCCACTGAGCGCATGCTGCTTGATGGCCTTGCTTAGCTGCCGTCTGACTGTGTGGCGGAGCAGGCTGACCTTTGCCGTTCTGTCTGCGCCGTCTCTGCACGTGAGCTGTTATAACTTGTTAGCCTATGAATTTCTGCACGTCAGAGGCGCTACACTGAGCCAGACTGTGGTAGCGATTGTCACTACTGAGCGTCTCACCTAATAGGGTCAGTCGGTATCCATTTTCCATCCCGGATCCTACCCACCATCCTGCCTTCCCTCCCTTGTGCGATAAAACGAACGCACCGCGACAAACATTCTCGCGCATTCTACACTGCAGGTAAAGTGTGCTAAAGTACGCAGCTCCGAAGGTGAAATATCTCAATATCAGCACTCAGTGCCACTTAGTCAGCAGCTTCTAAATATGTGATGAAAAATCCCAAGGCCTATTATTCTGCTAAATTATTATAACAGTTGTTAGCAATAACTTCATCTGAAGCGACACAGCCAACTGCCACCTTTGTAATATTCGATTTGTTTGTATACCTGCGTATTTTACCGAGAGGGGAAATTCAGGTTAAATGCCCTTCATGAAAGGTAGAACAGAGGGAGGCATTCTGGGATTGATGCAACCGTCTGCACACAGATGGACAACTGCCAGGCTTTTCTCGCAGAGCCAACGCAGTTAAGCAGGAGGTGCGGTCTGTCAGAGAGATCTTGAGAGCAGGAGGGCTTAATTAGGACTTCACAGCTTGGACACCGTTACTGGATCCAAGTGGACAGGAGACAGAACACAGGGTCCTGACAGGAATGGGTGACTTCATCACATTACATGCAGACCTCGCTTTTTCATGTATCTCTGATTACTACATTAGACCTACTGTAAAAAAAACCTGCATTCCCAGAAACTAAGTGATTCATCCTTTGATCTCCAATCAGCTAAAAAAAGCATGTTTTTTCTCCAAGGAAATATCATTTCCAGTAACTCAGTGTGATTTCCCAGAATGTCCATTATTCGCAGTATTAACAAAGTTTAATTTAGTGATGAAATGCACTGAAATCCTAGCTGACTTAGCATGACTATAACAGGCCCAATAAAAGAATCATTTTTACTTTCTGCCATTAAACCTGAAGACAGCAGCATTTTGTGTGATTTAGCAAATTAACGGTGTGGCCTGCTGCCGTTTCTGTTCCGGACAGCTGCCTTTTTCTCGATTTGTCTCCTGTGATTAACTACTTCACCATTAAGCAGAGCTGTCTTGCCGTTATGCCCACGAGCTGAACCAGGTCTTCATAATTCATCCTCTGTTCTCTAAATACAAAAGGGGAAAAAGTGGATCTCTGTACCAAGGCGTAAGAATCACAGTTGCTCATGTTCTACCTCACAGCCAAGACTTACAAATCACTATGACATATAAAAAGCCAGGCGTGATTAAAACACAGATGATATAGTCCTTGCTGTTTACATACTTCCATCTTCATTTGAAAGCAGAATCGACAACCACATAATGTCCACAGTCAGGCAGTTATGGATTGTGACTTGTCAGAATTACGTGGCTGGGAAATAAACATGGCGGACAGAGAAAGGCAGTCATAGGTCACGGGATTATAACCCCCACCTGAAATGGAGCTCCGCATCCATCACTCATGCCATATCCATCCTACCACCCAGCTGGCTAACAGTTTGCTCACCACGTGGGGTGACTTTTCTGTGGAAGCACATAGCCAACAATTGTCTAACGAAACAATATCTCACTTTGCCGTTTCCTTCCCTCCCTTAGGGTGAGGAACCGGTGTGTTCCTGGTACTGCCCTCACGTCGACCCCCATATCCCAGCTGAAGAATGCCCTACATTTTTAAACAAATGAGCATCTGTTCTGTACTTGGACCTTACCCCTATTACTACTGGCCCTATCGCCAGTTCCGATCAAATAGGCTGAATACAGGCGACTGAAACTCTGGCAATAATTCCCACAACTGCCCGTTTTTTCTAAGTAACAGTAAAGAAGGCTTCTCCTGAAAGCTGCTAGTGTGCTGCAAAGAGACGGCCTCCCCTTGTCACCGATCACGATGAAAGACCGACCTTTGCGAGCCTCACGTAACTTCCAGCGGAACACGAGCCGGTGTAAGTCTGTTGTACATTTCAAAACAAACCACCTGGAGGCATGTGTTTGTGTGAAAACGCGTATTATCAAATGCTTATCAACTCTTCCATCCCCCAGTAATAAAAACATTATTTCCGGAAGAGGATTTAACAAGGTAAAACATATACAATGAGGCTTAATTACGGAAATGAGGAGAATAGAGGGAAGTCAATTCTACTGAGCTATAACTTTTCCTACTCGCCAAAATATAAAACCGCCCGCTCCCCGTATGCGAACAATACAGCCCACGATTATAAGCTAATTTATCTCGTCGCCTTTTGTGAGATGAATTAATACACAATAAGCATTGAAATTCAGTGGCCGTGAAAAATCGTGAATGGGGTACATATAAGGCTTGTCACTCTGATTCGAATTTACTGCATAATGCTCCATGGATTAGATTGGAATGGTTATGGAGGCAGCGACCTCCACGTTTCATTCTCTGCGTGGCTGTTAATCCAGGGACAATTATCTCCTGGACATGAGTCAGAGATCAATCTAGTTCCCAAAAGCATTTCCAAAGTCGTTTCCTTTACAAATCGGCCGCTTCCAGCGGCTGCTGGCGCCATGCTGCTACTCTCACGTACTCCGAAGCAAGTAACTCCCAACTTCTGCATAACCGTCAAAGATGCGCATCTCCCGAAATAGCAGCTAAAATAGATTAAACATCCAGAAGCTGTGAAGCATGAGGACACCAAAATTAAGCCAAAACCCCCCAAAATTATTTTTATCATTACCCCAATTCAAGGACTGCCATTCATCATTAATTAGTGTAATTCTTGGCAAGCTGAGAATATTTGAAAGTGACAAGATTTGCGGGATGGTATCAGTAACAGCCAATCTGTATCTCGCACAGAGTGGAGCTCGAGATTTCACTTCATTTCTCTTTTGAATTTATTTGATATTAAAATGATCTACCATTACCAGTTGCACTATAAGTCAATCAAAGGAATGCTATATAAAATACAAAAAGAATAACATTATTAAAAAACTCAAAATGCTTTGTACTAATTATCCATCCATTTTCTGTACCCGCTTCTCCTATGCAGGGTCACTGGGGGTCCGGAGTCGGTCCTGGAAGGTCCTGAAAGTTTGTCTTCACCATGACCTGTAGCTTAAACGAAGGTGCGATGTCACAGTAACGCCCACTGGTCGTTACTGAGTCAAAACACAGGTGTCACCCGAGCTCACCCTATCGGATCACATGAAAGAAACGGGAAACTCAATCTGTTATCTATACTGTAATTCGCGGAAGGCTGCTCAACTGCTCGTGGGCAGGGACTTCCTGTGTGATACTTATTTAAGATTGTTTTTTTCACCCCCCTCAACTGCTAGATTGTAGATGAGCTGCTATATATAAATTAATTCAGTAAACTATTCTAACCTGGTAGCAATGAGTTAATGTATGACCAGGGCTCATTCGTGACTCACTAAGGCGATGATGTCAGTTATAGCTCTGTCTGAAATTACATACTACACAGCTTTGGCCTTGAGCGTATACTACTTACCAATCTGCCAAGTATGTACTAAAGAAGTCAGGTAGCACACATACACAATAGCCATTGTGCTTTTTGTTTTCCAGTCAATGGTGCATTTTGGGACACTCTCGGTACTTTGGTTCCCCACCACAGTCCAAAAATATGCCGAGGTTTACTGGAGTTACCAAATTGCTCTTAGGCGTGCATGGGTGAGTGAATGGTGGTTGACTGAATGGTGTGTGAGTGAATGGTGTTTGAATGTGTCCTGTGACGTCTGGGTTGGTGCCTCGTCCTGGGTTGTTACCTTCCTTTGTGCCTGTATCCTCCAGGTGAGGCTCTGCACCCCCCCACGATCGTGAACAAGTGGGTACAGAAGATGGGTGGATGAGTGAGGATTAGGCCTACTATGTTCTTAGGTTCTCATCAAAGACGAAAATATCAGAACCTAGGCGTTTAATACATTTACTACCTCTCACGTAAAATGTACTACAGCCGACGTACTACAAATGTGGCCTGAAAGGTATAACAATGTCACTTTAAGCAATTTTCCCTTCAATATATAGATAATACAAACCTAAGTGCATAGAACTGCATTTGTCTACCTTATGGCAAATGAGTAATTAAGCAGATTGGTAGATAAATGAAACGAACCACCTCCAGGACGAAAACAGCTATGAACCTCGTTAGGGAGAGTGGGAATCTGAACCAAATCTCATTCACTGTCCACTGATGTAAATACAGCTTCTGGAATAAGAGGAGCTCAGAAACAGGGAAGGCAAATCATTTTGCAGGACGTGACAAGAGATAGGAAGTCCAGAGCTGCAAGATGTTGCAATTTAGATCAACCAGTAATTTTAATCTTAACCTGTAATCTCCTTTTCACAGACAACATTGTGGTAGTGACATAAAACACACACACACACGCTGGTTGTTGTGATCTGACACTTTCATAAAACTTTTGCACCTGCGACAACTGGAAAAACCGACCAAAGAACCTGACGAGAGAGCAGCTGGATGCCAGGCCCTGAAATCCACCACGCCGTTCGCCGTTTGATTGCTAAGCAACGAGGAAAGCCGACAGAGCGAGACGGTTTACAGATATTCACGGCTGCGCCAAAAGGAGAATCTGACGTTAAGTGTTCGGGGGCAGGAGCAACGAGGACCGATTAATATTAACGACAGCAGACGACGGCTGCTTTGGATCACAGCGTGCAGGCTGTGTAGCTCTACCTCCAAGAAGTAAAGTATAGAAAGCAAATAATACTTACAATACTTGTGCTACATTTGAAGAGTCACATTACAATGTACTTCCCTTGTATGTTTACATCAGGGTGAATCTCCTTCTTTATTTGCTATTTTCTCGATTTCCCGAGGCACTAGAGAATATGCCACACAAATTTGGGTGACACCAGGGGCGTCAGAAGCATTTTGAATGTAGGGGGGACACACTGGCATAAAATGTATATTTTATGTTAAATGTGGGGGGATCCAAACGAATAATTATGAAATGTGAGATTTAATGGCGGCAACGTCCACGGATGATAGATTTGCGACTCTATACTAAAAGATAGTAAATAACCAAAAACTGAGACACAAACTTAAACAAATAAACAATCCAGAAATGAAAAATACATTTTATGCAATTTAAATATATACAAAGGTTGTGACCTTGATCTGGACAAGCTATTATGAGATGGATGGATGGATGGATGGATGAATCTCTCAATATTTAATAATTTCACATGAATTTGTTCTTTTTACTTGCTGCAGAGTGTGGGTCAGTCCTTCCACGTTAGAAACCAGTGTAACCTTCACCATCGCCTCCCCTGCAGCTCCAGAAGACAGGCTCGTGTCCATCATGGCTGCTTTGGTTCCCTCACACCTTCCCTACCGGGGGGGGGGGGGGGGGGGGGCAACTGGGCGGGGTGACACAGGTGCCGTGGCAGTTTGGGGGCCAAATTTGGCGCCCCGCACCCAACACCCGGGC
>JAODJX010000048.1:13581244-13591963 GCA_026776945.1 Isichthys henryi | reverse complement strand
CCCCCCCCCCCCCCCCCCCCCCCCCCCCCCCCCCCCCCCCCCCCCCCCCCCCCCCCCCCCCCCCCCCCCCTGGCAAATTGATTAGCAATGTCATAAATTTAATCGTTTCAGAAGTGAAGAGAACATGCAGAGTGAGGGGTTGCAGCAAATTGAAAATAAACCATTTATTTTTGGAAATTAATCAACCCCTCTGCAAAAGCACCAGCATCCTGCACCCCGGCAGAATACCGGGCCCCACTGCGGGCAGTTAGTCCCTTACCGTAGAACACTGTACATAAACCCAAACTCTGATTCCCATGTGCTAAGGTTCACGCATACGAGGGTCTACAACCCGTCTCTCCTTCTCGGTCCCCGCAGGGTTCCTGTGAAAGAGCAGTCACAGCGGAGACTGAACTGGCATCCCCCACCTGTGTCGATTTACTCTGCTAGTCAGGCCCCAGACGACCCCCCCCGGAGGCTGTCCGCACAAGACGACTCCAGTACAGGCGATCGGCGAACCACCCGTCAGGACATCGGAAAATCTTAAAGGCTGCAGCTGTGGTGACGGAATCAGGCAAACTAGATAAACGGGTCCCTCTTTCTCCCATGATTATCGGCCCCATTTGCTGGTGCCGAGAGGAAAGGCAGCGTACTTGACAATTCAGACGGCGCTTTATGTAACGCTGTGTCCCGTTAGTGCGTGGGTGTCGAAATAGAAGCGGTGCGGCGGGAGGGGGGGAGGTTTGAGAGCGAGAAAAGTACTTTAAAAGCATTCACCGCCCTGATGGAGTGTGTTGCACTCCAAGGCAGCGTGACTCTGCAACCTCGGGAAAAAATTTGCCACTTGCCTAACGGCGCGCCAATCACCGGCCTTGTCGTGGGGCGAAGGAGCGCCAAACAAGGAAATTCAGAAGCGAAGTCTGGAATTGGATGACGGACAAACCTGACGCCGGCATGAATATTGGGCTAACTGGATGAACAAGGGCGGGACGGTTGGCGTAATTAAGTGAAGTTGATGTGTCGGTTTGCGGACTCCGCATGACAAACTCTTCCTTAATTAGAGGAAGTCGGTCTGGTATTTATGCCTCAACTTCTTCTCTGTTCCTCCCGTGATTTACCACGGCTTGTCCGGAATCCCCCTGCTGATTCGCTGGAGTAATTACCGACCAAGAGGAGCAGTCACACCGGCATCACTCTGCCAATATCGCCCCCCCCCCTCATCCTGATGGTGTTATAGCACCTCAAAGGCATTAGCAAGGACACTGATTGACCAGCAGCGTATGGCTGGGAAAAGACTAGCACTCTGTTCTCACTGATGCTGGAGATTCCCTAAGGCTACCTATCGTTCACCTGGAGCACAATCTAAGAAGATTTCGTAGGTGTATCGATATCCGCTTCTTTCTCTATCAGACAGCTTGAGTTCCTGATTCTGCTTTTTATTCAGTTGCGTTTTAAGCAACCTATGAGAGATGTCATCATACACGGCTGCTGTACCCCTGCAGACGTGGCCAGAACGTATCCCACACACAGTGTTCCCAAGACACAGCGAGAGGCCGGACGGATGTCTCTGCGGGGGAACGTGAGAGGGCGCAGTTCCAGGAATGCAGGAATCCCTTTTGACGACTTTGCGGCCTGCGTCTCAAGGGCACTGGGGGAGCAAGTGCAGAAGAGGAACCCGGAGGAGAAAGTGTGAGTGGTGAGGATCACCAGTGAGGTTTCACCTCAATGATGCAGTTAAATAACTGCAAAGGTGATCCGTTCCGAATAAATCTGTCAGAAATCCATCAGAAATCTACACTATTCAGTGACTCAAAAGACAAATAGATTTCATATTATCCCATCCTTCCGTTTTCTAAATCTGTTTATCCAAAGCATATCGTTGGGGAACGTGAAACCCATTCCAGGAAGCACAGCAACCCAGGCAGGGAGAGCTTCAGACAGGATGCCAGTCTATCCCCGGGACAGAGAGTCGCGTACAATCACAACGCCTTTGGATTGTGGGAAGAAACCGGAGAACTTGCGGGAAACCCGAACAAACACAGAGAGAACACACAAGCAAGACACATGTGCAGAGCGAGGTGTTGATTCACAGCCCCGGACGTATGAGGCCACGGCATCACCTGCAGAGTCGACCATGCCGCATCATCTGATACTCCTGCTACGCCAAACACTCTTCCTGGAGCACTGAGACTTGCTCAACCCCACACCACGAGCTCACAGCACAGGCCGACGGCGGCAACAGACCCGCCGTCCATACAAACCAGGCCCCACATCCACTCCAGGGAACAATGTGGCCAAAGGACTCCCACTGAAATAAACATTTTTCACAGGCGCAGATACTCTGGCTGAGAACATTACACAAGAACGTGCCAGAACCCTGTTTGTGGGTGACGTTTCCCTTATTCTCAAACAGACAACTGGTACTGTGCTTAACACCTTACTGAGTGCGTCACTGCATAAACAAAAGGATTCTACCGGGAACCCAAGAACGACTCTGATAGTCAAACACTCGCATCTACCCCTGATTCATACAATTACATAGAATGAGACAGTCACCTTACATTCACGTGCTGTAAAAGCTTCTAAACTAACCTACAGTGAATAAAGCGACACCGGTTGACTCATTCAAGTATTTGAACAGTAATGCAACCATTTAACAGTCGATGTATCTTTTGCTCTCACAGTCCAAATGCGGATTGTGTCTAAGTCGGCACTTCCCTCGTGTTCCCTGTGCCGATGATGGACTAGAAGCCTAGGCCAGCTGTCCCCTGCGGTCAGACGACTGGTGAATTTATCGCTTGACCAAAAAGTCGGAAACATCAATATGAACGCAAAGAATCCACTCGTGCTCAAACTGCCTGACGAGTATGAGGAGATAGGAGGACTGGAGTTTTGTACGGACACCAACAGAGCCAAGACTGGGATCACCCTGGACGGCGTACCAGTCGACTGCAGGCAACAAAAGCACACTGACACACCAACGGCAATGTACAAACACTAACTGCGTGTCTTTGGACTGCAGGAAAAAACCAGAGCATCCGGACGATACTCAAATGACATGCAAGACCGGAGGCAGATTTCACCTGGGAGTGAGAGGCAACTGTGCTATCCACTGCGCCACCGTGATTCCCGAAGAACTCAACCCAACTCCCAACAAAAGATAATCCAACTATTTACCTTCCCAATTTCACTAGCTGATGGCTACTGCACAAGCGACAAGGGTGTTCAATCACAGTAGATATGCGCAGAAGCTGGAGCCATGTGCTAGAATTAGAATTAAAATGAACTTTATTGATCCCAGAGACAAATTCTAGCATTGACGCTGGAAGGAGGTGTAGGTCTAAACAGAGGAGAACCTCTAGACGAATGGATGGTACAGTGGTTGTGGTGAAGGACAAAACTGAAGGGGACTCTAACTTTCTGGAACAGAGGTAGAGCGGGCAAGAGCGAGGGAGAGAGCAGCGTATATGTTAAGAATAAGGTTACCCTGTGCTGGACTTGTAAGCATTTTTAGTATCTCCACAGGGGAGTGTCATGGTGATCTCAGTTGTTACAGGAAGCAACACTTTTCATGGCATTAATAGGCCAACACCTTCTGTTGCAGAGTTGGGTGGCTGCGATACCTAGAGAATGGATCCTGCATTTCTGGAGTCGAGAGTAGATGGCCAGCCAACCACACCGTAAGATAAACGACAAACTAAAAGACACATTCAGACTGTAGAGGCAATGTCGAAAATATGTTTTAGCTGAAACGTGGTTCCTTTTCGAAAAGGCAGCAAAAACATGGAGTGGGCGGCCCGCGGCTCTTTGCTGCGTCTGCGTCGTCTTTAGTCTGCGACTTACTGCCGCTCATCTGTGTAGCTAAAGGTATATTTTCAAAGTTGTTTTCCTACCACACAGACTGGTGCCACGTCTTGGGGCTCTCTTTTCTTTTAAGGCTGATTCAGAGTCGTTGCAAGACCTTGCAAGAGTTTCGCTTCGGATTTCATTTTTTGAATTTGCACACGCGTACAGACAAACAGACAGCTTTGTAATTATATCTTCGTGGGGACTCTTCATTCATTTCTATGGGGAAAACTCCAATCCCAACAATGACGACCTTAAAACCTACCCGGCCCTAACCTTAACCATAAGTAACCAAACAAAATATGAGAGTCTTTTGAGATTTTTAGTTTTTTGACTGCAGTCACAGATTTTATGAAATTGAATTTCCCCTTGTGGGACCCAAGAAATGGTCCCAACAACATAAAAATAACAGGTTTTTAATCACATTGTGGGGACATTTGGTCACCACAATTCAATGTATATCTGGACCACACACGCACCTTTGCAGAGTTTTCGCATCAGATGGGGATATACTGCACTCGCCTTCTGCCTGATTCAGGGGCCTCTGATATGCCAGTTTCACCACCACCACCCTGCCTGTCCCCCCCAGTGCGTCTCCAGCATTCCCAGATAAGCCTGGTACAGGCTGGGGCAGATGTTCCATGGCAGTGATGTAACTCTTGTGCACTTGCCCTGTCCTTCCACCCGCACTGAGCTGTCCGCCGCAGAACATGCAAGCTAGACCACGCGTGAATATCCGAGTGTTACCTGGAAACAAAGATCAGAAATGAAGACACACGACTGCAAGACAACATGCCCCTGGGCAGGAACCTGACACGGTATCCTCGAACCCGATTAATCACCTTTTTAATAGCTGAACCACATCCTCTGTTTCGCATATACCTAACTGTTAACCTTTGACCTCTAGCTACCTGAAGGTGCCACTGACTATGCAAAGGGCTCAGAGGCTTGATGTCTTCTGTACAAACTCCATACACCGTCCCTTATGGAGCCACACTGACTGATGCGGGGGGGTGGTTAGCAAAGGGGGCAGATTTGGAGGTGAACGCTCACACAGACGGCCGTTTCCTCGCGGTCGCTGCAATAATCGCAGGCTACGAAGTCCTGTCGAATGGGGTCGTCTGGTAGATAAGGAGCTGATTAAAACGGCCATTAATTACAGAAAGCAAGTGGGGCCTGATTTTATTTTCCGAGGCAGCGCGTTTCGAAGAACCACAGAACCTGGGGTGGCATTAATTACGCGGGAAGAAAAAAAACATGCGCCAAAGAGAATATTGAATCAGGCCAGACACTGTAAAACGAGGCAGACTCGTTCATTCAAAAACCGTTAAAGAGGGCTACATTAAATACCATGCAGTGCCACTATTCCAATTTAATAAATGGTACAGTAACAAGACTGGGATATTGAAGACCACAACTCAGGATGGAACGTCTGCAGTTCCTGGACCGCTAGATGAGAAAATGACATAATGGGAACGGCTCTACCTCATGTGATCTGTATTTGTTTAACGGCAATTCAAGCAACTGTCAAAGTCCCAAGCATATGCTGATGCTATATTGTGTGGTACAAGTAGGGAGCTAATGACCTGATATCTTGGACTTTTTTACAGTAGCACTGGATAACTTAGTGCTAACTTAGTGCTAACTTAGGTCCCTTCTCTAGCTGGCCATAATAAAAGGGATTATAATTTTACCTCTGAAGTCAACAGAGGAAATTATCTGCTGTTTAGCGAAAGAGATCAACAGCATTCTGGAGATAAGACTGGGCATCCGATGGTCTGAAAATGGCAATTTCTCGGTAGGTCCAACTCATCGACAGGATCAATACTCCTCTACTTGATGTGGTAAAAGCAGCAGAGATAATGGCCCCATCCTGATGGCCTCTCCAGCAATATTCGGGGGGCACTCATTAAACTAGATTTGATCATGTGAATGGTGCACTTCCTGGATTACGGGCCAGAGCAAGAGAACTTCCTGGAACATCGACGTACGTCACAATTCAGAACGGCCAACCTTCTCCCAGGACAGCAACTCTGTGAACCCTGATCTCCACCCAGAAACCCAGAAACATCAGCATAATCAGAAGCAGAATCAGAACTCACTTCATTGCCAGTATGTACAAATACACCAGAACTGATTCCGGTCTAGTACCAAACATGCAGAACATAAAACGGGGAACCGTAGGGAATTGGCGCCAAAAAGTCCCGAACTGGTAAAAAACGGAATCAATCTCATATCTTCTCAAGCAATATTTATGTTAAACGGAGTTTGATCTGTGGGTGGTTTGGTATGTGACTTTCCCCTAGAGGCACTTGGTGAAGCATATAATATATGTGACTGGCAAAACAGGACAGGCAGCAAGAACAAACGTCAACAGAAGCAACACAATTGGACACAGCTAGAGACAAAAAAACATGCATAAGAATGTAAGGAAGAAAAAAAAATATTCAATTGCACATGCAAAGTTCTCCTAATACTTCCAACAGCCAGACAAGAACATGGGGCTAATTAAAATTTAAAATCTACACCCACGCGCAAGATTAAACACCCCAGAAGCAATGGATGTCAGCCTAAAACACTGAATAAACATTAGAAAAACCCAGTACAATCGATTGCTTTGTTTGGCCATGTTAAAATGCGCCCAAAAGTTCATGCATGACATCCTCTGGCTGAACTTCTGCCATCCACGCGATGCTGTTTTCTCTCTCAGAAAGCACAGGGAGTTTTGCATTGTCTGATCTCCTTACGGCCAGCCAATGATACATCAGCAGTCACCAAGCTAAGGGCAGCGAAGTCTAGTCATCGCTGTTTGGTGTCAAAACACAGATTAATTCAACTTAATGCCCGCATTTCTTCTCCTTATTTGCTATTTCCAGCATCAACCGCCCCAGTGTTTGCATGCTGATGGTATATGGTGCGGAGCGACTTAACCAGACAGCAATTTCCCCTCTTATCTTTTCATTCTCACGTCTCATTTCAAGAAAAAGAAACAGAATCCCTTTCTCTGAGAATTTTGTTCTTCTCTTCTGGTTCTGCAAATATTTCTGTTCTCAGACAGTAAAGGTCGTAAACTCAACACGTGGACCCAAGTGGCTGTTTGCTGTGATGAAATGTTTCTGCTGACAACAAATCAGCTGACTCCTGATTTCATATCCTGTTTTCGAAACTTTTCAACCCAGATTTTGCTCTGCAGGAAAATCGTGGTTTTGTCACAAGACATTTGCACGCAATTAAAATACATAACCAGAAATAGGAAACTGTAAAGCTCTAGTCGTCTTAAAACACCAAGTATTTTAATCTGATTAAAAATTTTAAAAACCATTAATTGCAATGCCTGCACGTCCTAAACTATATAATAATTAGAAATATACATTGAGACCGTGACTGTCATTTAAAAAAGACAATTTACTGTGAATTCACTTTGACAGCACAGAGACATAAAGATATCATTTTTTAAGAAATGCTGATATGCAGAATGAAGTAGGACGCGTGTCCCTTAGAAGTTGATACGCAAAAAGGTTGTAAGGTGAGAATAAAATATGAAAACTAAGCAGCTCCCATGCTTCAGCTGCCCTTGTGACCTTCTCTATCTGCATGGCGAAGAGAGACCTTTCTGAGACATGGCAGCATTCGGGACGGCGAGAGAGACCATGAAAGTTATGGTATTTTAAATCATGCCACTTGTACTTGCTAAATAAGGAAAAAGGCAATGCACACACACAGCGACCTTGACCAGGAAGTGTGTGGATGGATGGAACATTACGCCCATATAGCGATGATATGGGATTTCCTAAATGGTATGCTGGCAGAGCACTCTAGTCAATTCAAGAATTTCCCCCCAGGGAACAATAAAGTTCATCTTATCTTATCTTATCTTATCAATGTTGTGGTTGTGCAAATCACTGTGAGACAATTAGCTGCTGATCACACAGCCCTGAGATCGCAGCAAGTCTTAGGAGATCAGGAGTGTTCCCTCTGGCAGAAATCGGACTCAGCTCTCAGCCTCTCCATCCTCATTACCGTATACACCAGATGCTTTATGCCTTCCAAGGACATTTAGGGACATCAGCAGTAATTCTAGAAAGTCTTAATCAAAACTTCATTGCATAACTGGTGAAATGGTGTCTTTAAATTGACCTTGACGCATGACTATATATGACTGTCTGCCCTGCCGTGAGCACCCATCTTGGAGAAGCATCCCCTATGCTTCTCTACTGGTTGGTAGAAGAATGGATGGAATTGTAAACATCTCAAACAGTATTAAGCATCTGAAGAATTTAAAGTTTAATTCTATGGTGCTGGGTTGAAACAGATCATTTGAAACCCACATTGTTCAGCTTAATAAAGGCCAACCAAGGGTATATGGAGCTCATTACCGGCTCCAGTGCCACCTTCAGTAAAAAAAAAAACCACACTGCAGAAATAGTACATGAAATACAAGAGCAAGTTTCTAATCGATATATTGTGGTCAATAGTACGGAACTGATGGACAATGGACACAACTTAGCAACCAACAAAAAGAAAAAGACTAAAGCCAAGTACTACACAGGCTAAGCCCTTCCAGACTTGGCTCAGCTATGCTGTGGACCCTCAATTCTGGGAGGGGGGGCATGCGTTGACCAAAAGACACCCAATAGTGTTGAGTCCTTAATCTGAACAAAGACGCAATAATTAGTCTTTCTCACGACACGAGTTCCCAGCCCCACTGAGAGGAAGCAGAGGTCACTGCGTACCTCCTGCTGTCTCAGATTTCACAGACGGTTGCTCGAAGCCACACCAAGGAAAGTCTCGAGAGTGAATAGCCTCATCTCTCTATCTCTGCATCTGTGCTTCCAGCCCACAAAACTCAGTCCCACTGCCTCCTGCTTGCTTTCAGAAATTATTTAAACCAAATGAGCAGAAATAATGGCAATTGTCATATTTATTATTAAACTCAATTGGTCGACAAGGACACAAACCTGTTATCAGTAGCTAAGTCTTATTTTACAAACGATTGTGAAAGGTAATCTGATCTTCGCCAGCTGCAGTGGGTCAGTTCATCAGCAAAGGATTCCCTTTGTAAGAGGAGTGGTGCTGTTCTAGGCCAACCCCGAATAATGTTCATGGAGGTCTACAGCACCATTACAGGATCGACCCGGAACTGGCCGTCAGGTGACCACAGAACATGACGAATTTTGATGATTCACGGTCGAAGTACGAATGCCAATCAGCATGCAGCTAAAACTGCCAAGCCTGTCAATCTGCAATAAGCCAGGACTTCAACTCCAACATATGACGATTTCCACGTGTTTTTATGACGTACAATTAAAGTCTGGAGGTGTCCAGCAAGACGTATAGTTCAAATGATTTTCCTCAAAACACTGCACAGTTCAGGAGGATCAGTTTTAATCTAACCGCAAGAGGCTTTGGAAATGAAACACAGTATAGTATTACTATGCGGTATTCAGCCTAAGGATACAGTTTAGAGATTACAGAAGATGAGAGGCATAATTGACCTTGACCAACCACTCCCTGGAACGTTTATATATATATTTTTTTTTTTTTTTTTTTTAACAAAATAGGCAGTTTTCCAGTTGCTACTGAGAAGCTATATAATGAGCCAGGAATTCTGACTGCAAACATTAGTCCCATACATCAGTTCACCCTTCAGGCATCCGTGATGAAAGCTCACATCAACACAGAGTTCCTGAGTAGTGACCAGGGAAACGTCTACAGCCTTTGCAAGGTCGGGAACGGAAGGAGTCCATGCACCTTCCAGAACTAGGAACAAAGCCACCGGACGATAATCCATTTCGGCACCTCTGAGCGTGAGATTACTAATGATTCAGTGCAGAACATGAGTAAGTGGGAGTGACATTCATGGAACGGCTGCATGGAGGAACCACGCAAAGAAAGTTTAAAAGTCATCAGACTTAGGCTAATTTGCTGTAAACCATTACCGCTAAACCATCCGACTGTCTTCTATAACAACATATCCAGTACAGGGACACGGCCAGCTTGGACCCCATCCCAGAAAGCATGGGGCGTGAGACGGGACAGTTAATTACACTAGGTGAGAGCTGGAAGACCTTTCAATGGAAGCATTGCATCACAATGGGAGGTGGGAAAAAAAACATTCAGCAAAGGCTATAAATGACATTCAGATGCATATAATCAAAATCAGAGTATTAGAGTATCAGTGTGAAGAGAACAGAATAGGGGAGAGCACAGAGCAGTGCACTGCAAGAGTATACAGCAATGAGGGAGAGCACAGAGCAGTGCACTATAAGAGTATACAGCAATGAGGGAGACCACAGAACAGTGCATTGTAAGTGTATACAGCAGTGACGGAGAGCACAGAGCAGTGCACTATAAGAGTATACAGGAATGAGGGAGAGCACAGAGCAGTGCACTATAAGAGTATACAGCAATGAGGGAGACCACAGAGCAGTGCACTGCAAGAGTATACAGCAATGAGGGAGAGCACAGAGCAGTGCACTGCAAGAGTATACAGCAATGAGGGAGACCACAGAGCAGTGCATTATAAGAGTATACAGCAGTGACGGAGAGCACAGAGCAGTGCACTATAAGAGTATACAGCAATGAGGGAGAGCACAGAGCAGTGCATTATAAGAGTATACAGCAGTGATGGAGAGCACAGAGCAGTGCACTATAAGAGTATACAGCAATGAGGGAGAGCACAGAGCAGTGCACTATAAGAGTATACAGCAATGAGGGAAACCACAGAGCAGTGCACTGCAAGAGTATACAGCAGTGACGGAGACCACAGAGCAGTGCACTATAAGAGTATACAGCAATGAGAGAGAGCACAGAGCAATGCACTGCAAGAGTATACAGCAATGAGGGAGAGCACAGAGCAGTGCACTGCAAGAGTATACAGCAATGAGGGAGACC
>JAODJX010000048.1:13543440-13572939 GCA_026776945.1 Isichthys henryi | reverse complement strand
CTGCCATCCTCCGGCTCTCATCCTCTGTGGTTCTTGCAGACATGTCTGACTTCTAGCAGCCAAGCAGGCACCTCCCTGGCCTGGATGCTAAGGTGTGGCTTGCCAGCTCCAGGTGTCACTCCTTCCAGTGCCACCAGCAGGCCCCCCCACCCCAAGTCCCTCTATCTAACCCTATGACCAGCATCCCTTCATTTTCCAGGGGGCGGAGCCAACCAAAACTTAAAAATGGCCCTTGCCTGGGCTTATGCCCGTGGTGTTGAATTATTCGGGCCTTTAGTAATTAACCTGACTAGGCCAGACTGTGCCAGTTGGTTTTGCTGTATCATGCAGGTTCCAGTCAGTTATACCAAAATTCACTGTAATTTCTTGGTCACCTTTTTGAAGGGAATCGCCGTAAGCCGAACAGTAGCGACCTCTCCAGGAACTCCCAGAAAATGCATCTATACGTACAAACATATTCTTTAAAATGGTTACTATTTTTCAAAAATCTTAACCACTGAGATTCCTTTTAACACCAAGACACTGATGCTAATTCCGTAAAGCATGCTTGACAAAATTCTTTAAAAAATGTTCTAACTTACAGTGAAAAAAGCACTTTAACTGGCTTCCAAATTAGAAATGTTTCAAATATTTATAAGTTCACATTCTTCAGTCAAATAAGCCCAGGAAAAACCTTATTGGAAACAAACCCCCGCATACAAGCTGATGTGACTATCTAAGGTTTTTGAATTATTCATGAATAACCCAATTCCATCCCATGAATAAGAAAATTGCAACCATGCGTAGAGATTGGGCAAAAAAAAAAAAAAAGCAGAATGGAATCTTTTTATTTTTGGAAAAAGCGAAAGGAAACAAATGTGAAGAATGTAGGTTTTGCAGCATATTATGGTGCCAATTCTGTCAGAGCCGACTGTGTGGAAGTGAAAGGAGGTGCAGGGACACGCCGAGGCCTGAGGTTCGGGCTGCAGCCGCACTGCTTCCTGTACCGATTCGGAAGACTGAGGCGGAGGCAGAACTGAAACCCGTCTCGAGTCTCTGCAGTTTCTCTGTGGCAATATTCTGACAGCAACAAGATTATTTCAGCACCAAGGGAACTTCGCTCACTCTGTCTCATGCCAGCGGTGCCTCCAATGGAGTCGGTGCTCCTGAAAAATAAGCCGTAGTTCATATCAAAGCCAGAGAGGACAGACTTACCAAAGAGCCACTTCTAGGCCGGGGAAACCTAATTATATTTCCTCAGAATCCATTAGCGACACAAAGCTAAAATCCAGGAGGGTCCGCTGGTAGATTGTGTTGACCAGACAGGGGAGGAGGGGTCCCCTTGGTAGATTTTTGAGGGGGTGGCATGGATACCCTGGCCCAACACTTTACAGGGGGCCTTGAATACAAAGAATTATATGAAAAATTGGGCGGGGGGGGACAGTTTTCTAGGGACACCCCTGCCAAGATGACATACGTATGGAGTCATAGTGCCAGAGAAGACATTGTTCAATCATCTTCTGATTTATATAATTGTTTACAGTTACCAGGAGTTGATTTTCCTTACAACTGCATGAGTATCAGAGTCCTATTAATTGCCTTGTTGGATATTTTGTACGTGGACTTTGCAGAATCTGCCTTTTTTAGCTTTGACTAACTTGGTAAATTAACGATAGATTTTAAGCTCAAAACTGCTATTATTTAGGGATAGGACAGTCAAGTAGTACGCCTTAAATAACATCCATCAATCCACCCATTGTCCTATTGAGGGTTGCAGGGGCTCCAGAGGCTGGAGCTGTCCTGGAGGCTGCGCGTGCAAGGCAGGCAACAACCCAGGATGGGGCTCCGGCCAATCACAGGGCAGCTAATTAACCTTATGGATATGTGAAGACTTACAAATTCGCCATTCCCAAAATGCATCAGTATCGAGAACGCCCCGAAACAATGCGGCGGTAACACTCTTGTTTCACCCTGCTAGGGCGGGGATGAGGGGGGATTTGACTTCCGTTCATGGAATTTGCTCGTTCTTCCTCTGATGAGCAAATTTTCTCCAGAAACTCAATTTTTTTTTTCTTTAGTTGTAATTTAGTGAGTCTGTGTGTGTACCCTGCAAAGGACTGGCATCCCATCCGGGGTGTACCCTGGCCTTGTGCCCCGTACTTTCTGGGAGAGGTTCCAAACCGCATAAACGGTTAGAAGATGGGTGAGTTGATGAAACGCTGTAGCACGTCTGACATCTAGCGGCTGCTAAGCGAAATAACAATCAGCTCTTGCCGTAACTGCAGGCCACTGAATCAAAACAAGTAGGAACTGGAATTTCAATTTTCAAAAATATTGCCAATAAGGATTCAAAAGCGACAGCTACTTTTACTTATTGGAACATGATAGTTATAGATAACAGGAAAACAGAATAATCTGGAAAAGTCATTTCCAATATTTCTTTGCAAAATAATAAATCTGCACTTCTACATTCGTGGTTTATTTCAGGGACCACCGTGGCTGGTAGTGATGCCTCATTGGGCTCCAGGTTCTTTGTAAATCTCCAAAGCAACGGTTCGACCAGTTAACATTCAGCATAACACAGCTAGAAACGTGACTAGATAACGTCTGAATTGGCTGAATAAATACAAAACATATTATCATTTCCACAAATAGATGTGTACCAATGACATATACCATGACGTATTTAGCTTTGTGCCCATTACATAAATATCACTTTTCCGTCTCTGGACATATACCTCAGGACTTCCAAACACTGATTCACTGCGTTCAAAGGGTATAATAAGACTTCTGTTTAATTTTTTTTTGTAGTATTAATTCATTGAATGACAAGCCATGTTTCCAAAACAAAAATTTACTTACAAGGTAACCAGGCTGCTACGTACGTGTGAATGTGTGTCCAGACTTATCTCTAACACCAAAACTCAAAGGGAAGCGGCATTTCTGTGGCAAAAATGAAGACGCATTACTGGGGCGCTACTTGCGTTAGTCGGGAGGAAGCTGGACTATTAACTCCCCGTCCAGCCGCGATGTGAGAGCGAGTCCGTGCGGCTCCACGTGTTTGCTGAGATTCAGCCGTAACTGTCACCGCTTCCGTGTCTCACTTTTATGTCTCTCTAATCCTGAGCAACGGTAAATGAAGCGGAAAAAACTCATTGCAGGAGGATTCCTACGTCTGGTAAGATGGCATATCTATGTAACGTGAATTATCAAGCAGATCTGGTTAAAACGTATAATGCTTAGAACCATAATGCGCTTACCTGCTACTGTGGAGCTAAATAAACAAAAACAGTAAACCAGGAAATAGACCTGCAGTCGTGAACTGAAGAACGGGACTTTCTGAACATCTTCAGCAAATAGACAGCTGAGTAACGGGGTTAGCATAAATAGCACGTTGATTTGAGAAAAATGCCAACTAAGCAAACAGTCGCAAACATGTAAATCCATCCATCATCCCGCACATCTCCTGATTAATAGTAAAACTAATAAAACATTCATTGTACCTAACTGCTAGTATCCTGGCAACACGTGCCATTTCGTATCTAAGCAACTGCGACACACTAACCTGGAACACAGCCAAACCTGTCAGAACCGGAAACATTAAACTGTTGATAAAGAACATGCAATTTGAATGCATCTTTTCCGGACTACATAATTTCATACTTTGGGCTGGCGTTGCAGAAAAATGACTAGGACACTATTTTTCCAGGTTAATTTCGTAATGGACAAATATTTTTCCACCAGTACAGCCGTTACCGTTAATGATCGGGAATCAGTCTGTAATGCAACATGCGTGTATTTCTCCCTGCATTACAAACCCATGCAGTATGGAAAAATGTAACGGCACAGTCCAGTGGTTCAAACTGACGTCACATTGCCAATGATTCTACGTAGGTCTCACGGTCCAGTGTACTCCTATTCGTGCATCTTAAACTCGAAGTATTGCCAATCCATGCATCTTTAGACCACTCTTCCCGTTGACATACTGTCGATGTGTGGGGGAAATTAAGGATCCAGTCTTCTCATTATTAACAAAACCAGCAGATGACATCAGACGAGATCCTCGCATCTTCGGGTCTTACAAGAGAAACTATATATTGCACCAGAAAGATTTCCATCTTGTTCTAATTTCTTCCTACCATAGACAGAGATTGATTTCATTACCTGAAGCACTTCAAAAGCTTGAACACATCCGTGACGCAACTAACATTTAGTTCCAACATTCCTCGTGTACACAAAAAATGAGCAATAAAGGTGTTTAAAAAAAGGGAACAAACTGTATTTACGACTGCTAACAAAACAGTCTAAAGCACATTTATTTAATATGCATCGTGTTCACTCACCCTGTACTATTCAAATTATTTATAAAACTATTACCATTTCGGGTTTCCTGGATTATGTCCAAGTCCTGAAATTCGAGCGCCAACAAACGGACGAACACAGAACTGACCACGATTCACGATTACACAACAGTAGGCAGAGTGAAACACAGAACAATCTGGTTTAAAAATAACAATACTGACATTAACAATAAAAAAAAGGGGAAAACGTCACAGGATACCTATCGCTGAATTCCTTCTCCAAATGGCAGTAATTAAACAATGCACACAATTTGGTGACCAAATCATGATAAACTCTGCATAAAAAGGAACACATCCCACAATAAAAAAAGAGTGACTGATTCCATTCTATATTATGGCTTTTTGTGGCTTCCACTATCTCTGTCTACTCACACAATGGTCACAAACCAGAGGGGAACAGCAGAGAACGTAATAAACTACTTTCCCCTGCAAAAAAGTCATGTAATGTATACAGACAGAAATCCCCCACAATCAGCCATCTCTGTATCAATGAGATGCAGCCTTAGTATAGCGCTCATCCCTCAAACATATTGGCTTGTCGGCGAGCAGCAGGAGCAGGGAATGCGAACGTCCGCTTGTCACTTCCAGCGGCAGGAGATTCGTTCGGGTGACCGTTCTGGCTGCAAGTGCCCCCTTCAAATGCACCTTCGGACCTTCTTAACTGACGTAACGTGAATGAACTTCCATGTTTTTTTTTTTGTGTGTGGGGGGGCGATAATTCAACCACTTCATGAGAGCTGGTTAGAGATGTATGTAAGGAAGATTTCGTTAGTGTACTATTGATATTGTAACAAGAGCCTGCCCTGCGACTGAGGTGAGGACCCCGCCTGCCCTTAGCGCTTCCCTGGCACGATTATTTAGCATCAGCTAGCTAAGTAAATCAGGGGGGCAGCTATGGACTAGCTGGGTTTTAGAGATGTGATGTTGGCCATCCGAGCAGGTGAGGGTTTTCCAGGGACGTGCAACACGGTACGTGTTACAAGCCCGAAGCCAGCGCTTATGGAGCGAACGGTGACGTATATCTTACAAGAAACACGTGACAATCGCAATATAGTTTCCATAAAAAAGGTGCAGGGTCACGCCAGATCTTCCAGTAAGCGCTTGATCGCTACATGGGACAATCGATCCTTAGGGGTTTTGCAGTAACTCACCTTATGGAATATTGTACATTTCAACCTGAAAACTCTCCAAAGTAACATAAATGCCATTTCACATAAGGCGATAACGGTGCGGACTACACCTACCCATACAACCTGATGAACCTTTACCAAAAGTACAGTCAAAAATACTTAAACGGCTTATCTCTATAGTTCCTTCTTCGTCATTTTTGACTCATCAAAAATAATTCTTAGAAATATAGGCTGAAATTTACAGAGTTAGTACGGAGGTTTTGGGTGTGTAGGCAACAAGCTGTATTTTCCCGGTAAGATTTGTAGATACGCTTCGGGGAGGGGAATATTGTGACGAACATTCTGGCATGCAATTAGCATGCTGAAATGAGAAAAAAATAAAGTATTCACAGCGACTGCTTCACGTTTTCTAAAGTGTAAGAGCGGCAAACTATGGAATTAAATCTTTATAAACTGAAAATGATTGATTTTTGCTTTGTCAGAGGTCAAAGGTCATGACTGCTGTCCACTCCATTGGTTTTCCATGGGCCGTCGCAGCAATTCCTCCACGTGCCTTGCCACATCCATGGTATCATCCAGGTCGAACTCCCCTTCCGTATCCAGCATTGGATCGTTCCTGTCACCAGGCACAAAGGCACACAAGGTTACGTAAGCAGATGTCTGCACGCATGCGCGCGAACATGTACAGATCTCTCTCCTGCTTACATGGGAGGGTAGATGCCATAGCCGTGCGAGTGACTGACAGCCGGCGAGGCCGCGTGTTCCATGTAGGTGGGGTTCACGCTGGATGGATCAGGGTTGGCAGTGGTGAACCTGACATCCGAACAAAAGCAGGTAAGATGCTAATTACGCCAAAAGACCAGGGTAAATACAGGTAATTACCAGACCAATGAAAAATGGGTACAATTCAGGGAAAAAGATTACAGGGAAGAACAAGGAGCTAAAAATACGCATCATATGTGGTATACATTAACTCCATGTTTTGAAAGTAATTATTTTAATGCTCAGGGATTAATGCTGAAAGTCTGAAGGACAAGATGGACTTGTTTGTTCATTACGTGCATGCCGGGCTGTGCGTGCCATCCCGAGAGCCCTAGACATTACTCTGCCCCCCGGGCAAGCTCTCCGTGGCAACGCCGGCCTGCTGCCTGGGTTGCAAACTCGGTGACACTCTCCACCGCGCAAACAACATCCGTGTAGTGGGAGAGAGCCCCACTTAAACCCCATTAAATCAGCCACCTGCACTTAGAGTAACGGCCTAATTGCCGATATGCATTCAGAAATGGTCAGAGATGGGGGTGCAGGGGGAATCCTAGCGCATGGTGAAAGCCCGGTTAAGCCAGAATGCTGCGTCCCTCTCACGAGCGATAAGCAGGGGAGGGATATGGGGGCTGTGTGTGGAGATACACTATAATCAGCTCTTCTGTTGGCAGAGGGCCCTTTGCTTGGGATCCTACTCACTTTCTCTATAAATCAATACTGTACTCTGCGAAGTGTATGATTAAAAATACATTCACATTAAATCAGCAGCGGTCTGACAGCAGCTAGCTTAATTTGTTCATGCAAATGCATAAGCTGTAAATGAACGGTCCAGTTCAGGATAAGCAAGTGGGGGAAGTAAGTAAGAAACAAAACCTGAAAAGGCTGATAGAGGGGGCGCCGAAGGGGCAGCAGAGGCTGGCAGCAGAGAGGGGGCAGCAGAGGGGGCAGCAGAGGCTGGCAGCAGAGAGGGGGCAGCAGAGGCTGGCAGCAGAGAGGGGGCAGCAGAGGCTGGCAGCAGAGAGGGGGCCTGTTCTTTGCACTTACTCTGGTACCACCTGTTTGATCTGTGGTTTGACGTAACCATCCACTGGTTTTGCTGAAGGGTGACCAAAAAGGAAAAAGGAAAGTAACGGTCAAACGATGGTTCATGCAATACAAGAGAACAGGCTTCACTAAATTTCTTGTTTGTACGAGGTGATACAAAGGTGTTACGTCTTGATGCAATTACATTAATCTAATTTGTTATGCACAAGTGATGCCCTGTATGACACTTGCTGTAATAGGGCTTGTTCCCACTATGCGCGTTGCACTTTTCATTAACAAATGCATTCTGCCATTCGCTAGAACATCATATATCGCACAGAAAGCAATGCGCTGCGTTGAAGTGCATTTTGAAAACGCACTGCTGCATGCGCTTCTCTGCACTGCGAGCTCCCATTGATGACAATGAAAAATGGATACAAACAAATTCCAAGGTGTTTGTATGCATGACTTTACTCCGTCTTTCTCCACACAAACACCAAGGACAATCATGTGCAATCATAGGAATGGCTAATACAACGCATCATGAAAAACGTATAAAGACTCAAAAGAAAGTGGACAAATGCGAGATGAAAAGGCAGAAAAACGCATGCGGAAAAATGTTTAAAAATGCAGTACAATGCAATGCGCTTTTCATTGCATTTTTTGGCTTCCCTAGTGTGAACAAACCCTTTCTATTGGCCATCCGGGAAACTGTGGTCATAAGTATATTTATTTGACATGGAAACACACATTGTCAGCATACTGAAGGCGGCATGAAGCTGAACACGTTTGACACAATTTGATTATGCAAAGTGCGACCTTTCTCCGTTTGTTTATCAAATGAAGGTTCACCAGGATTTATTTCTGCCTAGAAGATCCCACCCTGAAGTCCATCCGCCCCCACTCGAACACGATAATAGATGCGAAGAGGCCCGTACACAGTGGTGGGGTGTAGTATTTGGAGAAAACGTCATCTTTGGGCCGGTCGGGGTACAGGAACAGGAGGTGGTTGAGGTCGCTGATGCGATCAGCCAGGGAGCGGATAGAGAAGTCTTTGGACGTGTACGGCATTAGGTTCCAAACCATCCTCTCTCCTGAGAAAGGGAGGGAAGAGTAGAGGCACTCAGCTTGGAGCATCAGAGAGCCCGGATTAAAACCAGAGTATTTCAAGTTCAGTTATCCAAAGAAACATGAACCCCAGTCTATCACAGTACATATACACAGTCAATCTTATGGAGCCCAACCTACAATGTGGTCAGAGACAGCAATTGTGTATCTCTGAACTATGGGAGGAAACCTGCAAAGTTTGAGGAGAATATGTAAAACGAGGCCATTTGCAAACAAATATGCGATGAACTGACTGGCCTATACAGCCATGAGATGATCAGCTTCTCATCGCGTAAAATGCGGACAACCCCCCCTCGGGCCACAGCACCTGCTTTGTTTGGATTATCAGCCACCCAGGCGATGGTGATGCCGCCGATCTCCGAGTCGCTGAAGCGCAGCAGGAAGGTGCCGTTGGGTTTGGACATGAGCATGTCCTGAGCCTGTTGCTTGTTCACAAAGCCGAGGATGGCCCTGCGGCAGTGGAGGGGTACAGAACTGCCGGTTAGCACGTCTACCTCTCGGATACTCTGGTGCATGCATGCAAGAATTTGCCGTCATTTTTTAATAAGCTATTGCAATACTGAAGGGTCAGCAAAAACTGGTCTGTGACCCCAAGAGTATGTTTGAAGGTCGGTTTCATTCCCACCCGTCGCTCCAGTGAGGCTTCAGGTGCTTTTTGGTGAGCTCCATGACTCCATCAAACCACTGCCAGAAGGTGAAATTCCGCCCTGGCAAGCTCTCCTACGAAAGCGGATGGGGGTCAATAGGCTGCGGTCAGGATGCGGAAAATATCGTAAGGCTTGCCTGTCGTCTCAGTCGACTTCCTCTCCCTGTGCATTCATTCGTTCAAAAATCACTGTCTAATCCCAGAAAAAGACAAATGCATTTTTCAGCTGCTCGTAAAGTCGTAACTTACAAACCGCATGAATCCACTGTAAGATGGATTTCAGTACTTTTCCCTCATAAACTGTTTTGGTTTCTATTAGCGTACAACACACTTGCAATAAAAAAATGTTTTCCTTCATTCTTGCGCAACAAAGCAAGGTGGCGAACTACGGAGGCTGAGTTTATGTGTCGATCGAAAAAAATCTCAAGAACACGCACCTGCAGCTTTGGCTCTAATACATAAAGAGGTATGGAGTTTTAGAGATTACAATGAAACGATCCATTATTTCCAGACTGATAACACTGTGTTCCAATCACTCCATCAAGCTAGGAAGACATTAGCAGGCTGATGGGAATCACTACATGAATTCTAGCCATGATATAAGATTTGCTTAACTGACTCAAAGTCCCTCTTGACTAAGGACTAGCTACTTATGTGCTCACTGTTACTAGGAGTTTATTAAGACTGACCAATAGAACTGGCTCTGTCTAGATTCCCAAGGAGAAAGGAAAGCAGACGTGGATATTATGGTGAGTCTCCGCAGTTTCATGCAGGAGTGACTGTTACAGTGGAATAATGTCTCTGAATAAATGCTGAACACAATTGAGTAGAGTAACCCCTGAAGCCAAAGTGTCATAAAGCAGAAGCATCATGTCATATTACCATTATCACCACCACAACATTCTACAACAAGGTGAAATTAAATAATTGTCACTGCCTGAGAGCATGACCTGTGTTTTCTCCTAAAGTACACAGAAAGCTTACCCTGTTGAACTGTGACCAGGAGATGGTCATGTTTCGGTAGTCCTCCGGGTTAATGCTGCCGTTGCTGAAGGCTTTCTGGGCCAGGAAGACCAGGTTCTCCTCCGACAGTCCCCGGTTGCTCTGCACCTCTGCCTTGTACTTCATGTTGATGGCTTCGCAAAGTTGCGGCCACAGCACCTTATCCGGAACAAGGAATGGTACCCGGCCCTGGACATGCATAGAGCAAACCTTTGCTAAGATCCTGAGGGCATGGGCTGGCGATGTGAGAGAGGATTGGCCAAAGCCTGCCCTGAGTGAACGGGTCAGCTGACTGTCAGTATCCAAGCTGATTGGTTCCAGCCATTTCTCATCCCTGTGGCCCCCTTATAGTGGAATATTTTGGGACCCATCTGTGCTATGGGGCACTTCTTTGCCACTCAACTCCCCCGAAAAAGGAATCCACAAATATACCCCATTTCACACCATTCTGGGTATCAGGCTGAGGAATCTTTTCCTCTCATAGAAGTGCCTGGTTGTCTCCCAACTTCCTTATAATTGTTTTTCCCCACATCTGTTAAAATCGCATGTTCAAGTGGACAAAGTATTCGTTTTACGTAATATGCAAACAGAAAACTCAGACCACTTATCAGAGCCAATCTAACAACTTTAATAGCTGACATGTTAACCTCACAAATAATGTTATGGGTGGGGATTAAGCATTACTGATGGCAAATTCGGTTACGCAGTAAGGAAAGGGCTTCACTTTAGCGGTTATGCCTTTCCCTGCTTAATTCATTCATTTAGACAAGACATTTAACGTAAAGCAGAAGACAAAACACTCACCGGCTCTGCAAAGGCATTATCCCAAAGAACGGTTGCTGTGGCATTGTTGTCCTGACTACCGTGGACAATCACCACAACAGGAAGTGATAATGTCTGAGTGAAGTGTGCAGCCAGAAAGAAGCAGAAGTCAGAACATGACAGATACTCTGATTCTTAGTCTGTGCATCAGAGTAACTAATCGGTAGCAATTTAAATATAGCTTCTCAGTAATAACAACATCTATGAAAAGCAGACAAAACAGTTTCAGATCACAGGCACCAGGGAACTTACTGAATGCTCCTCATTCAATTTCTAACTCATACACTAGTTAATGTCATGCAATAGTCTCCAAACGCCGACGTTTTTTTTTTATAAACGACTTGCCGTTAACGCACCCAAAATGAGATAAGGAGAGTCCCTATTTACCTTCACTTGAAAAACCAGCTCATTGCCACCCACACTGAACTGGGATTCGAACAGAATAGTGAACTTCTCCTCCGTCACAGACTCCGCCCCACGCCTGTCCGAGCGCTTTATCCGTTTTAAGGACTGTAAGACAAGAGCATGAAATGAGGGGAAGTCCATATTTACTCACCGTCCGCCCCCCTCCCTCCCTTTGCAGTCTACTTCAGCAGGGCTTGTTAGATCCCTCTTCACAAAGACATCTGACCTAAATACACGCAGCCTGGATTACTGGGGCATTAGAGGTCACATTGCCTATTGTGCCTAAATGACTGTGAAACACATAAATGGACCGTGTCCATTAGTGCGTTTTACTCTGGAATTGGCTGTGTGAGGTCCTGAGAGGTCTCAGGCCCAAAACGGGGACGCCGTTGATACCTCAATGCACTACAGGAAACACTCGCTTCTAGAGGTCATCTTACATAAAACACACATTGTCATCCCCATTGGGCTACCACGGCTCACCATGTTCCTGAAGTGTGCGCTTAGTGTCCCGGTGGTCTGGTGGTACTCCATCACGCAGTTGTTGTTGAGAATCTCACCACTGCTTTCACTGAAATGGCAGAAGAGATTGTTCAGAAGAGCTTAAGTAGAGGTCCGGCTCGGTCCGAGGCTTTCATTGTGCTGTGGTGCCATGGGGGCTGGTTACAAGGGAACAACTTTCAATGACTTTTGCGAGTGAAGGAAAGTGTCGCAAAACTGGGCAAACAGGAAGCTACACAAACATATGGCTGCGTTTGTTCAAATTTCTTTATCAGATGCTTAAATATATCTTCCAAATGATTCAATGCTACTCAATACTACTACACAGCTAAGATGTGAGAGGAGTACTTGCTGTCAATATCGCCCAATGATCTTTCAGAGATCCCTTCAGACCAGGGGTCCTCAAACATTTTAATCAAAGTCAGCGGTACGGAACAATTTTCAATAATAAAACAATGTGAACTGTAACGAATTAAGAATAACTTTCTACAAAGACATCAATATATAATAATAATGGAAACTTAACATAAAGACTTAACCCTCGCTGATCTTTCGGACTCCTTGTCAACTAGAGGGATTATGACGATATAATGTGTGTGCAAAGTTTGGTAGTTCTATGTTTTATAAATCTTTTTACTTTAACCATACCAATTCATAAAAGGCATTATCGGCTACGTCTGTATTAACTTGCAGTTCACTCTGCATCTCTACCGTGGTCCAGACTTTGAGAACCCCTGCTATAGACCTTCCTCCTCAGTGCTCATTACGGTATGTCACACGACTGCCGACTTCTGTGCCTCCAGGCGGTAGGTCCATCATTAATGAGGGCGGAGTCACGGGGAGGGCAGAGTCACGGGGAGGGCGGAGTCACGGGGAGGGCGGAATCACGGGGAGGGCGGAATCACGGGGAGGGCGGAATCACGGGGAGGGCGGGCATTCCAACTCACTTCCTGGTGTTCTCGTTCTTCAGCAGCGCCTTGGCCTGCTGCTCGCTGATGATGGTGGCTTTCACCTGGGGCGGGTTCATGTGCACGTTGAGCCGCCCCCCTACGAGCAGCCGCACGGTGGCCGCAAACTTGGTCTGCGTCTTGAGGACCTGTGGCGGCTGCTTCTCGATGATGAAGGTGCTGGCGGGACATGAGGGCATGATGCCATCATTCAAGGTCAGAGACAGAACGTGCAGCATGAAAGGCTATGATATAAATTACTTTTGTTATAAATAACGCCTATAATTTTGTAATTATTTATAACTTAAACATTAATTTTTAATAAATTTTTTTACATAACTGATCTAATAATTTGTCTTTCGCATTAAACTGGACGATAAATTGTACAAAAACCGAACCATACAAGATTTATGAAAGATGAAAAATAAAATCTAACCATAAAAAATTATTTCAGTTGTCATACAGGAATGAGAGATTCCACAGTTATTGTTTAACTGGCAACAGCGTGAATTATTCCATCCAAAAAATAATTTATTTTTTGCTGTATAAAGACATTATTGCAAGTATCCACAGATATGCACCAGGTATCAAGGCACAGAGATTTCCACACAGTTTTGGGATAAATCCACTGCTGAATGTACTTTAAATGAAGCCCATTTACTGCCATTAAATCAACATTAACTTTTTGCTTAAGATGGTACCAGTGTCCACGTGGATCATAATTTTAGAGTTACCCTAATGTAAAGTTACAAAATGACATTATAACTGAGGCTATTTGGCCTACAGTTCCCTGGTCCCATAACCCCACAGTTCCCTGGTCCTGTTCTCTTGCAGATGTGGTTATGTTTAAGTACTTTCAAACTTAATCCATCTTTGAAAAAATTAAAGACAGTATGGGATAGACAGACAGGCAGACAGGCAGGCAGGCAGGCAGGCAATCGTGAAACTGACACAGCACATAGAAAGATGATGCAGGAATGACATGGAACAGCTTGATTAACATACAGATGGATGCACATGACCACTGATCATCGCATGCATTGTTTTGGTCCCGCCAGCAAGTGAATTCCCTGGTCATTCCTCTTCCAGACTGCCTGCAGAACCCCCCCTCCCCTCAGTTTGCCGCACATGAGTATTCTCAGCATGTTACGACCCACTGTGTGAATGCGAACACACACATATGACTGACACCAATATCACATGACTTGGATCAAAGAGCCTGTGTTGCTCATCCCATAATAATAGTTCCTAGCGTGCCATTGTGATATTCTTGCCTGTTGAGACTTTCCATTTCAGGGGTGACTATGATTCACAGACCATCATATTTTGTGATACTCAATGAGGGCCTACATCTAAACTAAAAAAATACTTTATTATTAGTAGCAGAATATCCCCATTTGAAATTAGAGTGTCGTTGGATTATCCTTTTATACAATGTTTTTCCTGGTATAAGGTGTGAACAGGGTCTCTAAGAGGTCATCTACTGTTTTATATCGAAATATTCTGTATTGTAATTAGGGTGACGACAAAATCCATGTAAGGGGAGACACTTTGAGCTACTTCAGGTTTTACAAACTGCTTTAAAACCGACAGGCTCTTGTGCTTCCTAATTAGTTTAATTCTTTTTGTGCTTGTCCAGTTTTGTTTTCTTGAATGAAAGACTCATCCAGCTGTGTCATTTAACATTAGTGACACGTGCATGATTATAGGAGACTGACCAATCAGCACACAGCAAGAACTGACCAATCAGCACACAGCAAGAACTGGTATGAAATGGTAGTTTACAAACCCTGTCCTAGCTCATAGTGTCCCCTGACGTGGACTGGGTGGTCACCCTAACCATAACATTCGGATAACATAAGCCATTGAATCATGACAAATTAATTCTGTGCTTCAAAAGTTGATTCTGTGCTTGATGAAAGTGAAAAAGCTCACTTCTGATGTCTCCATGCTCAGATGTCTCAAAGTAACTGTGACAGCACCTATCTGGAGTTGAATCTGGACTACAAGTGATCACATGCACTTGCAGAACCACATACAAAGATACATTTCTAATGGATATATATATATGCGCTCAAAAACAGAAAGAAAATAACCACAAATGTGTGACTTGAATAAACACTTATTACCAGCGAGTTTACCGGCTTGGCAGAACTAGAGAGACTAGAGGGTGCTGGCCCTAGATTAGCTGATCCTGCCGAGCGGAATTCTGTTCGGTGGGAAGGGCGCCGTTCCAGGTGCCTCTTTGAATGGGGGAGCTAGATCCACGTAAACGCCTCGGACAGTCACAAGAGACTTTCCTTTGAAGCACTAAGTGACGATAAAGTCAATGTCAGAAATAGTCTTGAAATGGTTGGTACGTGACAACAAATAAAATGAGAAAATAATAATAATATAAAAAAAACATCGAACTCAACGAACTGGCAGAGAGAACACGGGAGTTCGGTCAGGGCAGGAGAAAAAAAATAGAGGGAAGAGCAGAGAGACACTTTAAATCATTAGTGGTAGGGAGACTGCATCCTGCAGACACTCCACAGATTAATGTATCACTCAGCAGCATTAAAATATCGTGTTTACACTTGGGGATTGCATCCAGTCCCTGTTTTTTTATTCTAATGGAGAAACGTTTAAAAGCACTGCACCCATCGAACTCTGCCTTGAAGCCTCAGCCCAGTGCAAGCCTGTTTATCTTTACAATCAATTTCAAGTTTAAAATCCATCCATCTTTTGATTGCTTACCCAGTACAGCAGTGTTTGCCAACACCCACAGACAAGCCAAGTTTTTGCTCCCTCCCAGCTAATCCACATTTTCTGCTCCCTCCCAGCTCCCTTCCAGAAACTCCACATTTTTGCTCCCTCCCAACTCCCAGCAAAACATGGACTGCTGTGGGCCCCTGCGGACTGGACTGGGAAACGGTGCAGCAGAGGGTCTCCCGTCCCAGAAAGCAGGGATCACAAGAGACTTGTAGTGTCTCACACAGAGTCACACACTATGGGCAAATGAGGCACCAGTTCACCTAACTATGGGTCTGAGTTGCATGAGGAAACAGGAGTACCCAGAGGAAATTTGCATAATACAGGGAGAACACAGACACCAACACAGGGCGGGGGTGTGCGATTCAACCTCATGTTATCTGAGGATCCATTGTCGTATGAAGGTCAGATTTTATCAAAAACAAACACTCCTAAAATATGACTATGGGAAATGGATATCAAAAGTTCAAAATTTCAACATGCATTTAGACTTTAGTGTCCATTAATCTACCGGGTAAACATATGTGAAAGATTAAAATTACACAATCATCTTGTTTTGGTGGTGTTTCCCCTCCCCACTCTTGGCCTCATACATAGACTAATGGATTCTGGGAAAGGGGTGCCTGAACAACTGAGAGACAGGGGGAGGTGGCTGCAAACAGGGAAGCCCGTCTTCCTGCTGTGCCCCAACCTCTGAGGTTCGCTGTCTAACCTGGTGACAAGCGCTGAGATGATGTCTGTGATGGTGCTGTTTAGTTCCGTCAGCAGCTCCTCGATGGGGCCAGGGATGGGGAGCTGCTGCCTCAAGTGCTCCGCCCGCCGGATTTGTTGCCGGTTCTGCCAGATCATCTCCGCTAGCTTCTCACACCTGTGGAGCCAGGAATAAGCACCAATCGAAGCACAGCTGGAAGCAATAGTGGCTGATGGAGGAAGGCGGTTCCAAACATGAGCGCTGACTTAATCGGTAGCCTCAACAAGTTCTCCCTCCGGGACAAAATGACCAGTACGAATATTCTGTGTCTGGCCTTGTTTACTATGGAGGAAACAGCCAGCTGAGGACTCACCAAGACTGCAGAATGTCCAGCCCCCCCTCGGGTGGGCCGCCATTGCCGGCCAGCTGTTGCCGTCTCTTCCACTGGATGAGCTCGTCATCTAGGATGATGGTCTGCTGCTTCCGGAGCATCTGCAACGTCTTCTGGTGTTTCTCCGCCAGGTCCTGGAAACACAAATGTGCAAATCAGGATTATTGAATGACTCTATTTTGAATGCACATGAAGGGGGTACACGTGGGAGTGTCAATGTGTCACGGTATATCACCCCACAGCCAAGCCCCTACATGTGCATGTTAGGTCTGTGTAAGTAAGATGTCGCACCAATCTGTATTTCTGTAGTGTGTTGGCCTCCCGAGTGAGCCAGGCTTCCACAGTGGCCCGCTTGCTCTGCAGGCTGGGCTCCCGCAGCTGCCGGTCAGCAGGGGGCAGGCTGGCGAGACTGCTCAACTGGGCTAGAAAGGGGTGTGGGGGGGGGTGGGTTAGAGGAGACGCGGCAGAGTCAGCAGGTTTTACTTGGCTAAAATCTCATGCACGCGCACGCACACGCACGCACGCACACGCACACGCACACGCACACACACACACACACACACACACACACACACAAGGGCAGAAACACACCCGGCACTCAAACAGAATTCCGCCTTGCTGAGCTGTACAGTAATAATTCACCAGCTTGATTCTGCAACGCAGCCTGGGGCTCCGGCGTTGATTTAAGAGGCCATAAAGCCTGCCAAGCAACACGGAGCCCTGAGTCTGGCAGAGCTCACCCTGAATGCGAAGAGACTCTTGGTACTGGATGATGAAGTACTCCTGATGGTGCTGAAGCTTGCGCAAGTCGTTATCTGTGTCCTGAGTCATCACCCGCAGCTCTTCAAAGGCCTGGTTGATCTGTTGGTACTTCTGAGACATGCTGTCCATCATGCCACCCACTGGGGAGATTGACTGCTGGGAACATGGTCAGAGTGTGTTGGCACAAACGCAGAATTCAAATTTAAGCCAAAAGAGTTACTCGATATCAAGCGTAACTGGTTTACAATACAAGGTTAACTTAGCAGACGATCAGGACGCAAATGATCAGATTGCAACATCTTAACTGAAGTAACAACCGAAGTAATTATATTACCTGGCCTTTCAGGTGTACATCGGGATATTTACATAACATTCTTGGCTTATGACTGTTTTTGTGATGAACCGATAAACTTCCTTATTATTCATTATTAGTGGTGCCTCTAGAGGGGGAAACACTGCTTCACTTTCTGTTTGACAATTTTACAGAACCTGATCTTTACTGAAGCAAGTCATACTGCTGCAAGCCCGCAGCACACAGTAGCATAGACCCAACACCATCCCAGGGCACAGTGCTCCACTGCAAACTCACGTTTGTTGCCTCCCGCACCAGCCTTTGCTCTGTGTAGAGAATGTGCTTGATGCATCGCACCAGCTCTAGTGGACAGCGGTCATATGTGCTCTGAAAAACAAGCCACACATTCATTTCTTGTATGACAAAACTAAATCACCCCTATGTGCTTCCCAGTTGTCAGACTTGGTATATTAAGGAACTAAATGTCTCCTTATATAGTGCTTGAAGATGTTCCATAATGTGTTTCCGCAGTCATATAATAATATCTCAAGAAGGCACTTTATAGCCATTTGGACATTTTTACTGGATTGAATTGCAACATGCTGAGGCTTCTGCAAGAAGTGGGTTCATAAGCGAGTCTAATTTATGAAGCACCAACTAAATATCACCTCTGACCATGAGTGTCCCACAGTTTCTTCACTAAGTTCATGTTTGGATGGTCACACAAATTCCTTGAATCGGTATTTAATTAGCGGGTTTGTATTCACACTGATGGATCTCCCAGAGTCAGCTACATTAGTAGAGTCAGAATAACAAAAAAAAAATTGCTAATGAAAACTTAAATGCAAGTTATCAGAATACATAGTTGTTATGCCTAAATGCATCTGTAAAAACATCAACATCTTTCTCTGCTCTTTGATGCTCCCTGTCAAAAACCAAAAAAAAAAAAAAAATGGAAAAGTCCCTCCTACACTATTCCGTTTTTAAAATAAAGACATTTTCAGCAGTGCATGTTTTTGCCAAATTGGCTTTGAAGATTTCAGAGTGCTAACCAGGATGGAAAATGGCTCACCTTCAACTGACTGGCATAGTGACCCAGCTTGATCTTCAGCAGAAATCCGTCCTCACCAACCTGGTGGTCTGCCTTCTTCTGAAGCTCCTGGACCAGGCTGTCCAGCAGACGCTTGGCCTTAAACTCCTCTTGGGGATTCTCAAGGTCGACAGAATCCCTGGTATAAATGGGGAACAAACAGACACACACACACAAAAGCTTCAAGACACACACAAGACCTTTCTGATCAAAAAATGACTGTGATGACATCTCTACTTTCAACACTCAGTTAATGCATCAACAATATATATGCAGAGGGTCGACCCAGGAGAAACTACATATGGTTGGTGTCCTTCACATTCTTCCCTTTTGTGAGCTCAAAGAATTCAAACATTCATTAGTTCCAGCCCTTTCTTGTCTAGCAAACAAGATCACATTTTTGCTCCCTCTCAGCTCAGTCTGGCAGGGAGCTAGGAGGGAGCAAAAACGAGGACCATACATGGGTCCCTGAGGACCGGATTGGGGAACACTGATCTAGAGTAACAATTTTAACTTCTATGATTATATATAGTTGTGGAACACTCTGAGGGCAAAAAGAAATGGAAAATGCGAAGAATGGACAGGGGCAGCGACGGGACATACCATGACTGGCTTTCGATCCACTGGGACAGGTAGTGGCGCACCTCGATGGGGAAGTGTTGCCCGTAGAGGGACTGCATTTGGTGCAGCGCGTCCCCCTGCAGCTGCTGCGCCTGGATCCATACTGCCATCTTTCAACACCCTAACGTCAGCAGGCGTTGAAAGAGGCAGCCATTATTAGCGGGAATGACGACAAACCATCAGCAAATACACCTGTGATATAATGGGTGATGTGTGGCTATGCGAATATGCACACCTGATCAGAAGACTGCCAATTCAAATCTCAAGACTTGCAGACTAATGTAAGTGTTACGCCCGTGACCAAGGTCTTTAAACCATCTGATCCTACTCTCTAGAACTGCACTAGTACATCGCGTTGTGATGCTAAACAAATGAAAGTAACAGTCAGTACAGCAGTTAGCTGTGAGATTCAAATACAACTACTGATAATAGTAATAATAATAATAATAATAATAATAAATAATGTGACTCCTTTTAACTATCTTTGAACGAAGTATAATCCATCCATGGGGGGGCCTATCCCGAAAGCGATGGGCATGAGGCAGGGAACAACCCAGGATGGGGGGCCAGCCCATCACAGGGCACACTCACACACCAGTCACTCACACATGCACACCTATGGGCAATTTAGCAACTCCAATTAGCCTCAGCATGTTTTTGGACTGTGGGGGGGGAACCGGAGTACCCGGAGGAAACCCCATGACGACATGGGGAGAACAGGCAAACTCCGCACACGTGACCCAGGCGGAGACTCGAACCCGGGTCCCAGAGGTGTTAGGCAACAGTGCTAACCACTGCACCACCATGCCGCCCCCAAAGTATAATCCTCACCTTAAAATGATCAGACATATGTTAGACTAAGAGATTAACGTGGGTGTAGCTGCTGTTACAGGTCCACCACACCACGTCACTGAGTATGCGAGAATACAGTGGTGCTGCCAGTCACTAGAATTAATGCGGCCAGTCGCTCGAACAGATACTCTCATAATCCCCCCCCCCCGCCCCATCATCACCACCATTAAGACAGCAGATTGTAAATGACTCCAAATAGCATCTGCTTACGGGAAAAAGCAAGCTTTTACCGGCAAAAAAAAAAAAAAAACACGCATTATGCATCAGTGTTAAAAGCTGCAGTGATCGCCGGCAATCTGGATACTGGGGCTGTATAAAATGCTGAATATTAAAACAGTTCATACAGACATGGCGGGTGCATCAATAAATGCGAGCCTTCCGGCAGTCGCCTACACCATTTCCTGCAGTACCACGAGGGCCTTCCTTGTCTTCCTTCAGTCGCCTACACCATTTCCTGCAGCACCACGAGGGCCTTCTTTGTCTTCCTTCAGTCACCTACACCATTTCCTGCAGTACCACGAGGGCCTTCCTTGTCTTCCTTCAGTCGCCTACAACATTTCCTGCAGCACCACGAGGGCCTTCTTTGTCTTCCTTCAGTCGCCTATACCATTTCCTGCAGCACCACGAGGGCCTTCTTTGTCTTCCTTCAGTCGCCTACACCATTTCTTGCAGTACCACGAGGGCCTTCCTTGTCTTCCTTCAGTCGCCTACACCATCTCCTGCAGCACCATGAGGACCTTCGTTCCTGCCTGTCTCAGTTATGCCAAACTGCTCTCAAATAGACAACAGGGGTTTACAGATCATGTGCAGAGATGACGGGAGCAGATGCCAGTGATGGCAAAGGGCCCTGAGAAGGCGTCAGGGTTCCTGGTACCTCTCACCCAAGGCCGGCCTAACTGGTTTTGCGTTGGCGTGCAGTAGCTGTGGGTTTAAACAACTTTTGCTGTTGCCCAAACACACAGTCCTGCACAGGAGACGATGTTCAGCTCAGGTGTTGAGGAGATATCAGGAACGACCGGGGGTATTCATCCCCCGCTGTTTGGGCAGCAAATATGAAACGCATGGCCTGAAATGAGTCTTTTAATGTTGTCATACTAACTATGGTACTAACTCAGTCGGCATATTTTTAAAAAGTTGATGTCATGGTTTATGTTTGATAAGAACTTTTATATTGATCAAGATTTCTGAGATCTAATACAACTGTTCCAGAAACAAACAGGGGTATGCTAAAAAAAAAAAAAATGTAGAATGGAGTATGAATGGTACTATATCACTCATGCTACAATTCCACTCTGAATTTTCCTTGTTGTTCAGTATACATACATATGCAAAAAATATTCAGAATTTTCACAAGTGCAAAGTTGTGTGTGAGTAGCTGCTTCACTTGGTCAAACCAACATAAGGCCAGATCGCAGAAAACCAAACCCGTGCCCAGAGACCATGGAAACTTCAGGGAGCGTCAACGATCCAAACAACGGAAGAATGAGCCACACTGATGCAGTTTTTTCTTTCAAACTTATATGCTGTAAAAAACAGGACAGCATTTACATGCTAAAGGTAGAATAGGTTTCTTAATTAAGAGTGTGTCTGTGTGCGAGTGCATGCCTCGTGCAAACAGGGCATGTACTGAGCATTCCCAGGTGGGTGTAAGATGCCGCTGTGACTAAGGTGGACACTCACACCAAGCTGCAAACACTGGTCGAATTTACAGGCCACCTGCTGCCACCAAAACCATAAAATAGGAGGACTTCATTCTCTTTATGCAGTTAATCCTTTACTTCAAATGGAGCTCATGGCATTAAACCCAAAAAAGCAGTAAAGCATGTCATTATCATATCTAAAGAGAGAGTAAATGAAGGTGTGGTCTTCCTTGTAATGTCTTGTCCATACATGCATATGCAAAAACACCTGAAAGGGTTCCAAGAACTACATACACAACCAAACACATCCATCCTGTCAGCCACATTAATGTATGAGTATTCTGGCACAAATGAATAAGTAAGTGGGCAGGGGGATGGGACAGCTAGCATTTTCCACATGAAACAAGGCATGGAACTGCTCCTTTTCGATGGTTATGCTTACATTTTTATTAGTACCATACTACCATGAACCACAACTAAGGTAATGAAAGGATTAGCAACGCAAAAAGACTGCACATATGCTGTAGTCACCAGAAACATTTCTCGCAAATGCTCAGGAAAGAATGTATCAGTGGAATCAGCGAGATGAAACATGCAACCAGCCCCTCGAAAAAATGTGCACTACAAGAAATAAATCCATTCAAATCCAGTTTCGAAATCAATAAACAGGCAGCATAAATGGAGCAGCTTTGATCCAAGTATTTTAGGTCACTTTCAAACCACCGGCCACCGCTTCCACTACCACCAATCTGCCTGTAATTCAGAGACCCAAAAGTAATGTCACCAGACAAAAATTTCCATTTTTAATAACCTAAGGGCACAGCCTCATTCAAGCAAACCACTCATTTGATGGCAATTCGGATAAACGGTAATGAAAAAACAATACGTTCCAAGGGTCACTGGACCATTCGGGCGGTACACAACTCTAGAAGACCTTTCGAAGAAGCAGGAACAGCCTCTCCGACATGCCCCTCTGAAGGTGACCTTCTGAAGGAAGTGAAAGCACCACGAGTCCTTCAGCATCATCTGCTCGTCTTGCTTGCCTCTTGCATCCTTCCGCGCACAGAGGGGAAGGCCCTGATCCTTCGGTGGCTGAACACATACTTAGGAGTAAGGATGAGGCACGACTCTACCACCTATTATTCCCAGAAGAACAATTTCAATCATACCCTGAAATCCCGCCCGGCTCTGAGATGTAGGGTAGGCTGTTATTCTCCTGGTGGTAATGGGTACATCTGTGGAGCATTTCAAGTAGTCCTTCGTTAAAAAAAAAAAAAAAGGGGCCTGCTTCCTTACAATTATCAAAAAAAAAAAAAAAAAAAAAAAATATATATATAATCTGTGATCGGGTCGCAGTTAGCCACTGTAAAGAACTGCAGAATTTGTATTTCATGTTGATTATCATCCGGTGGCAACCTCTGCAGATTATTGGGTTAGGACATGAAGGGTAATGATGTCCTTTTAACAGGATAATACATTAGTAAAATCCATCGCATTCCGGAGAACAATAACAATGTGCTAATTGAACTTTTCTGACAGGAGAAAAGGAAAAAAGCAAAACTTAAATACAAGGGATCCTTCTCAGGAGCCTGACTGACTCGAATGACGTCTATTAAAAAGTGCTAAGTGCTAAAAAGGACCAGGTGTTTTTGGACAGCCAGGCTTGGGGTGGAACAAGTCCGTAGAACTAAATCGCAGAACTAGATTAGATCAGACATCCTACTGATAAATTCTTAAATAAAAATCCAAGGTTAATGTCTGTGTCACACAAGACAGGACAACAGAACAATAAATTCAAAAGAGATATTGCGGATTGTTCATTTGCAGGGACGGAGTAAGACAAATACTCCTGCAGTAGTTTGTCCAGTCCAGGATCCTGCAGCAGTCACAGCTATTGGTTTACCATGCCAACTCTTGTTGAAGACTAAGTTATTCATTGATTAAAAACAAACTGGATTTACAAAACAAAAAAAACAGGCAATGCCATACAAACAAGTGGAAATCACATGTGCACAGTGGTTACCGGGGAAAAACGCACAGAGCCAGGGGTCTTCAGTAGCTGACCCAGTCATGTTATGCACCATCATTCATCAGATGTCCCACAATGTTAGAAGCCACAACTTGATGGATGTACCACCCTTGGTGTAGTTTCTCTATGCAGCTTATTTCATGCTGCTGAAAGCTTAAATAAGCACCCCCTAAATTATGCCCTGACTGTGATTGTAGCATAGCTTTTTGCAAGGTAAAAGAATGTAAGATCACACAGCTCACTCAAGCATTCCACTCAGGGAAGACGAGGAGTTGAGGACAACACAGAAAAAGGAAAACTGGACACACCTTGCATTTCCTCTAATGAAAACCAGCGCAAATAAAACTGACGCAAGACAGATCCAGCCTCAGTTCTTTGATAAAATTATACCACTTTAAAAAGCATCTATACAAAAATGACTTCAAGCCAGCACAAAACAATAAGCTAGACTGGATTTCATTAGTGAAATGACTTTCAGCAGATAAGCCCTGCATGACAGTTTATTAAATGCAGCATCTATGCGCTTGTGAATTAAAGTGAGCTCATTAACTGTAATGTGATCTGCAGCTAAACTCAGGGCATTTAAAATGCACTAGGTCCATGTGCATATGAATGAATGACTAAAGCAATAATGGTTAAATGGATAATAGTAATGGTAGTTTGTGTAACAAAGGATACACTCATTTCAGAACTATTTCTTTAGTTGACAACCTAACAGGTTACATCTTAAGACAGAGAAATTTATGGAAGCATTTCAAGTTCTTAGAACTTGATTTTTTTTAAATGGCCACAAACACTGCTTTTCACTACTGGTCCATTTAGCAACTGATAAATGAGAGTAACTGAAACCTGATTTTAGATCAGCTAGGCTGCTATTGGGAGTGATTACAGCTGATGATAGCACTTGGTAACCCGGCCCATGTCACACTGAAATCCCAAATTTTATAGAATTTGCATTTTGCAAAGTTATATCAAAAGGAGCCTGGAGCGTCAGGATTTTACCACATTTCATAATCTCAGTGACGCTTAAAATTATTTTCCAGATAGAAACCAAAATTTGGGTCCAAACAGCTCAGCTATGCTCTCTGTCAGAAATGAGCCATTTGCCACACTGCTCGTGACATTATATTAAGTGTCAGAAGGGGATACAAGTGGTTCAAAACTTAACCTAGCCCAGCACTTTTCTTAATTGCATGCCTAATTGAAACTTGAGTTTAGAAACACTAAAAATTATTAAAATTAAAAAAAACACTGCGGATATTAGAATCTTTTCCAAGATTAGTACTTCTTAGAATGTTTTTGTAGGTACTCCGGACACCGTACACAGATTCATATTAAATACCTTGTGTTAGTTCTGAGATTTTCACAACCTACATATTCTTTAAATTGGTGCAATTATCTACCTGTGTAAATAACAACTGGTCCTTTGTATTCTGGTGTCAAAGCACCTGAAAATTAAGTATAATTATTGGTAAATGGAAACACTGTGGGCTGATTCTTTCAGTTGTACCACACTGATGTGTAGCCTGTTTGCATTTTCACTTAACCTTGTCTTTTTTCCAGCCCAGTAATTTCTTCCTTAACCTCAAGTACAGACTAAAAAAGCGGGCTTTTGAGACAGGCTTCTGCTTATATGACCTGCACGCTGCAGCGTCCATCTTAGCTTAGTCTGGCCTGGTTGACTTGGTCTTCTGTGTTTCTGTTCTGTTCACAGTGTATTAGCAGGGAAAACATTAATTTTTGCAAGTAGTGATACAAGGTGAAATGTGACCCATCACCACGAAATGAGTCTTATGGGTGCAGTTCTACCAGTGCGACTTTAGACTCATTTCATGGCGACGGGTCACAAATATGGTACATCCTGTGTATTTAATTTGATCACTCCTATTTTTTTTATATAGAAATTAAAGAAACACAGTAAGGCCACTGTTTGTTACACACCAGGTTGCATCCTTCCCGGAACACTGTCCTGAACTATGGAGTGGGACCTCATACTGGACATCTTCAGGTATGAGGTAAAACCTTACTTTATACTCCAAAGTTTCTCTAAAGGGGAACTGGGGACTCCATTGAAGGTCTCCCATTTCAGTTCAATGTTCCTGAAATTGCTTAATTTAATTTGTCTAGTAGCGTGCATGGGCGGATTATCATCTTGCAATATGAGCACGCTGTGAGCAAACAGTGTCCTGTATGACGCTTCCATATTCCTAGGCCATGATATGCAATCATCGACCCTTATGGCACCCATGAGATGGCTGCTGATTCCAAAATTGCGGTTCGGCATTATGCAAACGTAAACCCATCTGCGTGTAAGAAAAGGAATGAAAGATGACTCATTTGTGTCTTTGTGCAATGACCCTGAATACAAGTGGTTTTGGTATGTCAGCCCTGTTATAAATTCCAGCTTAGTGAAGCTCACCAAGTACAGTGTTTGTTGGGAATGGGGTACAGTGGTGCTGATTCAGTTCTGCAGTGATTGTACTTGTGGTGCTTGACAACTGTCCCTTTACATGACCATTTATTCAGGGCTGCTTGCAGGTTTTGATTTGTAACCATGATCCCCTATGCCAATACAATTTGTCTGCATTTGCCATTATTTTTGAGACTGTTCCCCATGACACATTCATTTTGCAGTTTTTGTAACTGATTCATCTGCTATGCAGGCACCAAATATTGGGCTTCTTTGGGACTCTGCTAGTTGCTGCATGCTACTTGGAAAATTCACACAAAGGGCTGATTGACTTGGCATTCAGTGTAATATGAAACCTTTGTAGCTATACTTTTAATTGCAATTTAATTACAAGTGAATATGAAGTTCTCTTTCATGTGGTGTTTGCTATTTTCCTCACCAGCCTGCATGTTTGATGGTCAAAAAAAGTGAAGTTTGCTGACTCACTGCCCTCCTGATATAGCGGGAAAAAAAGTTTCAGCACTGCTAGGTGAAAGCTAGTGTGGCCGTGTTACAGATATGCTAATACGGAAAATTACCATTAGAATACAGAACTAGATAGGCTACTGGGGTTTTTCCTATTGCTGTTCATGCATCATATAAAGCAGTAACAATGGGTGTTGGTTAATGGTGATCAACTCTGCGTCATTAATGGGAGTTACGCTGCCCGAGAAGCAGAATCTGCTACTACGATGACAGCAGTCTGATATTTAATTCACGACATTTATGTGGAACAGACAAATTTCACTTTAGTTTAGACAAATGTATTCAAATGTAGCTCCAAGAACAGTGAATTATATTCTTTTTTTTCCCCAGCCAAGTCATAATTTCATCATCTCTTAGTACTATCCCAGATGTGCAGGTATGATCATGAACAAAAGGGAAACATGGTCTTGCATATACCTGCCTAGAGAAGCCCAGTCTCAGTCGTACCATCAGCTAATTATGAGCAGGGGTCTGACTGCTTCAGCCCACAATGACATTGTTTAGTGTGCGTAAAGCTTAAAGGGTTAAACTGTAGACACAATACCTGTCATGCATCTTGGAGGGTGTGGGGCTTTTGTAAACTGCTACATCGTGATCTATACTTCAGAGCACAAGCTGAAATGACGTAGCGCTGTTATGCTATACTACTGATCCAACCATGCTCTGCCAGTCCACTCATTCAGAGCTCCCCGGCGACAATGAAATTTTGCTAGAAGCTATCAATGAAAATAAGCTACACTTTTTACTGACACCCAGAAAGCCAGCAAGTGTTTTTGGGGGCTAATGGACTATGCTTGTTTTTTTGAACACCCACAACATTACAACATTTAAAGGCACACAAGGGAGTGAAACGCAGGCAAGTTTTCATGCTGCGATCAGAGACTTGCTATTTGTTCACCCTCTCTGTGGGCAAGCAAACAGCAGGCAGGAAGTCAGCTGATAAGAAATGAGCCAATCAGCAACAGCAAAGCTCAACCACCTCACTACCGTAGTCTTCCTGTCATCCTTGGGACGGTTTCCGACACTCTAAAATCTGAGTGGCGCAAAACTCCATTCCCCCACTTGCCCCTCCCCTCCTTGCCTAACCAACACACACACACAGGGTAGTTTCTCGTAAACGTACAAGTGAAAGTACAAAAATTGCCAGAGCCTCACATCTGAGGTCAGTCTGTAGCAGCAGCACCGTGCAGGAAATGCTGTCAGCTTCACAGTAATCCAACCTTGGTTTTTGGGCCACAAACTCATTGCGACCTCACTGACTGGAAATCGACGTGGCACCTAAAATTTCATTCTTTCTGACTTGTTTTCTCCTTCACCCTCAAAGCCTAGCCATTATTATTGTTTTCACGTGCAGAAGACTATTTCTAATTTTTTTTTTTAAAAAAAAGCATAAAGGAAAAAGAAAAACTGCATTAGCAGTAGTTTAATTTACATCAGCTTGCTGTCGACTTTATTTGAAGAAAATCACTTGCCTTACCACTCCTCAGGTCAGGGTTAACATGTAAAACCAGGACACTCCGGAGAGAAAGACAACAAACCTGCAAGATATAAAAACAGGAAATATAGCGTTTAAAAGCAATGATGGTGCTTATATGGAAATTCCTAACTCTAGACAGACAAATGGACTGATACATAGACCAATACATCCTATTTATATATTAATTCAATATAAATAGTATATATAAATTAGTTCTATAATGTCTGCATTTATTTTTGTTGTGTTTTTTCCATTGAATTTTAATTAGATGCAATGTTGTATAAAACAGCAGCTTGATTCTGTGGTCTTGTTGCACCTGGTATTGCTCTCGTGATGCTACCACGTCCTGAATTTATGCAGGACATGTCAAGCCTGAAGTCTGTCAGGAGGAATCTGCATAAAGAATGCATGCTGGGCAGCCATGGCTCAGAAAGCCTTGGGTGAGGGGACCCACTATCCTCTCTGAGTGACCTACTATGCATAGGCTAGAACGCTCTCCACTGACACTGAAACGGAAAGAATATTGGTTGCGGATCTTGACGAACAAATACTTCCTGTCTCCAGTTCTAGCCTTTCCTTCCTGAGGAGAACAAAGGACTCTGGGTCTGATCAGTAAGCGAGTAGCCAGCAGTCAGTAGTACTCGAGGTGTGGTAGCGCGTTCCGTTAAGAAAGCTCACAAGCTTCAGCATATAAGGAGCCGTATAAACCCACAAAACCGTAAATTATTATACAAAAGAGTATATTTCAACAGGCTGTGCAGGAAAACCAAAAGTGGGTGACTGCTAGAAAACCATGCTTATGCTGATCCGGGGCTGGGCTGCATGCGATCCCACACTTGGCACGTGGTCATTGATTAAAAAAAAAAAAAAAGTGGATGCTGGACATTGAACAAGCATCTATGGAGAAACGTGAAAGGTAAATGTATGCAGCTGTAGTAAGAAAAAACGTCTTTGCAAGAACCAGTGGTAGCAAGTATTCATTTTTTGAAAAGGAAAAGCTCACCTTTTTAAACACCCCAACTGGACTCAAGCCTTCAATCAGGCAAGGTACATAATTACTGTTATTACTATAACTGTGGTGCTGATTAGCAACCCAAATGTAAGGCTCTGGTTGTAATTCTCTGCATGGGGGGGGCGGGGGTTATCATCTTTACAAAGTTGTCAGTTTACACATGTGAACTACTTAGATTTTGGCCACCATCAGTCAATGATTTAGACTGAAATGGAAGAAATGGAAGCGTAGAGTCAAGTGATGGGAG
>JAODJX010000048.1:13510225-13529116 GCA_026776945.1 Isichthys henryi | reverse complement strand
CAGACAACATAGCTCCTGGGATCACTGTAACACGCAAACCCCTCCACCACGATAAGGTGTCGGCTCCAGGAGGGGCCGACACCTTCGTCCCCTTGTCAGTAGAAAAACTCAAAAACTACAAAAACGAACAGTATTAAGATGTTACTCTTGCTATGCATTTCAAACACTGATTACGTTTAGGAAAGCTGTTAGCCTGTCACAGGGGTCCCTACTACATTTTTAAATATTAATCCCTAAAAAGAAAATCCCAAAAAATAAAAACAAAAAAGCAGTGTGTGCAAAAGATAGTAGATCATATTCGTTGCATAATCGTCCTTAATACCATTCCGTACACTATCAGCATCACTGTATTCAGGGGCAGGCAGAGGGAGTGGAGGACAGGGTTGCTGATATAAACAAGTAGACATTGCAAAATTCCAGAATGTCTAAAGAGAGTAGGATTGATGCTCTTCCAGCAACTTCAGTAACAGGTCCTAAGTAAGTCTTCTTCACACTAGCCTACGACGTGTAATGATCCCATGAAATATTCCTTAAATAGTCATTAAAATCACAAACAAAGGCCAAGTGTTTTTTCAGGGGGGTGGGGGTGATGGTTTTGTTTTGCAGAGACAATGAAAGGGAACATTTAAAAGCAGCAGTAAGAAATCTACCAACATCTTAAAAATCTATTATCAGTTATAACTCCCTTTTTTGTATGAAATGGTTTAAGCCTAGGGTTAGCATACACTGCTGGATAGCATTCCTCTGACCTATTGAATACATTTGCAAACTAGTCCAATGCTTTGATTTGGTGAATCGCTGGCAGAGTGATAACGGTGCAGATCTGACGGGCTGGTAGTTATCAGAAAGTTAGCAGCCCACAAAGAAATAAAAATAAACCGAGGTCTTGTAGAGACACGCATCATATACATCATCTTCATTATAAAATTAAAAAAGTAAAGCATGTTTGAACAAATCAGGGGCTTAGGAGGCCTGGCCGTTCATAAGAGAGACAAGCAGACACCCGCATTCCCTCCCTCTCTTTATGACCCCCATCTGAAAAATAGTGGCTACAACGTTATGCTTAGTAGTAATAATAATAAAAAAAAAAATTAAAAGCTTGGCATCACGTGTTTAATAACTTAAAAACAAATAAGCGAATGAACAAATAACGGTGCTGTAAAGGTACAGGGCAGAGAGAAAATCTACGGCCAAAAAGCCAAGCTTGGTTAAAATTGGCACATGGATAAAATTAGACTGTTAATGTTCAGGAAAATCAGGCGTGACAAGGAGACGTTACTGGAGGAAACTGTAAAACAGAAACATACCCATATTATTAATCTAAACCTGGTCAAGGTAACCCACCCAATCAGCCAATACATTTAGGGAGAATTATTCAATGAAAATGACCATTGAGTCAAGTGGCGCAATTCCACTGTCATACAGGACCTGAGCTGTACCCAAAGACAGACCAGTTGCAGTGACGTTCCAGCTGGCTTCGCTTTTCCACTGCAGAAGAGACGTTTATTTATGGTCTGCATGGTGTACGTCAGGATTTACTATGTGCTGTATCCAATTTCCTTCAAATTGTCTGTGCACAGAACACCGATATCTTTGTGCACTTCGACCAATCAGATGGTGGTGAGCAGGGTTACGCTTCAGGTACGGCTCACATATTTTACAATGGAGAACTGCCAGTTTGTAGTACGGCTTGGTTCTTGGTGGAAGTAAAAAAAAGTGCCAAAACGGGTTTTATTCTCAGTGTTACTTTATAATTTCTTCATGTTTCATGACTGATAATGTCTGACTAAGGACCTAAGTAGTTATACTTCCCTGAAAGGAAACACACTCTCAGGGGTTTCCAGACTGTCATCTCCACATGCTTTGCTTGACCGCACGTCCGTTATGTGTGAAATGCACTCTGCCAAAGCATTGGTACACCTGGCCATCACACCTAGAACAACTTTCATGGCATCTCATTATAAAGACACAGGCATCGATATGGAGTTAGTCCCCCCCTTTGCAGTTATAACTGCTCCTATTCTTCTGAGAAGGCTTCCCACAAGATTTTGGAGCGTGTCTGCTGGAGTTTTTGCCCATTCATCCAGAAGAGCATTTGTGAGGCCAGGCGTTGATGTTGGATGTGAAGGCCTGCTGACTATCAACCCAGCTGACTGTCACCATCTTTGCAATGTGAAAACTGCAAGTGCATAACATGTGATGTTGGCATTACTATCACACATCACCCAGCCGTATAAAACACTAAAGTCATTTTTAGAATCAAACACAAAATACCCCACCTCGCATTGTAACGTCATTCAGTGGTGGTACCACTTTTTTCAAGTACTAAAAGTAATGTGCCTGGTTCAGTGGAAGACTCCTCTTATACTGGCTGCTGAACTTGGCTCTGCTGCTCAATCAGACTCTTAGAATAAGGTCAGAAAGTCATGTTAAAGTGTCTATGAGTGCACCAGAGGCAGCAGTCCACCACAGCACAGCAGAGCTGCAGGTGATCTCTCCAGGTTTCCTTTCCCATTGGACCATTTACAGACCATGACTCCACTTTCCAGAGTGCGCAGTACCTTTGCGGAGGCCAGATGCAGGGACTGGGCACGGGCTGAAGCTGGCTGCCTCTCCCTAATTTCTGTCTGCAGGAATAACCACACAAGCCCCTGGGATAAAGGAAAAGGATGACATAACACAGGAACGAGAGGGAGTTGGGAAGTTTTATTTTTTAATTAATCTTTGTTTATCAGCTCCTGGAGTCTTTGACTCCCATTAAATAACTAGTGTCCAAATTTGTCATTCATTAATACCACCTCCCTACGTCTGTATTATATATTAAGGTAATATAGCTTTTATCTTGCATTCCCTTCTGGCTGACTGCACGGACACATCCTACACCAAGTTAACAGACAGTCAGCTCAGACTGGTCCCACAGCCGTGTCTCAGAGCACTGGAACACTGCGTCAAGGCTTTATGCCAATTTGGAGATGCCATTTCACGTAGCTACATGACTTTGGACCGCAGGAGGAAACCAGAGTCACATCAACTGAAATTACTATAGTATAGTGGAATACTTAAAACAATATTACTTGCTATTAAACTGTTAATAGTCAATCCTGCTGTAATGTGACTAATGCATTCCTGAAAAGTCTCACATTCACTAAAATCGCATACTGAAATGCATGTCTAATGAGAAAAACAGGGTTAGGAGAATCCGATTCCAATATTTAGTAACTTACGGCAAACAAAAAGCATTAAATCATAAAAAGTTATATTAGTGGCCAATAATGTAAGTACATGCATTTCAAATAACACAATCACAAGGATTCCCTAGCAACTTCAACTGAACATACCAAACTTGCTAACTTGTCGACTGCAGAAAGTCAGGAGTAGGGAGCCACACCTAGCATGCTGCTGGGCATGCAGATAGCACAAAGACGACAGATTACGGTACCCAGAGGGGCACTGAAGGCAACAGACAGTCTATGAAAAGCAAATGCAAGTGAATTTAAAAAATTTTGGTATGTGTTGTTATATGACAATTTGCCAAATATATTCAGATTTTGAGTCTAAGACTTTATCCTGTACAAAGTGTAAAAAGTTCAATTCTAAAAGAATTGAAAATCGGTCAGCCTGATTCACAAATCGAACATCAGTGTCGTCCAATTGAATAGCTGCTTTTGTGTGCAAGTAGTGTTGCTGGCTAACATCATATCGCATTGTAGTTTGCATAGTGCTTTTCTCTCTAACTTAAAACTTGAATACAAACATGATTCTGAATTATATTGGACTTGGGTACTAATATATCAGTCGCGTTAGAACAGATTTGATATCACGTGTTACAGCAGGACTGACTGTACCTGAACAATTTCTTCATAGGAGAGTCACTGTGCTCCCTAACAGACTCAGTAAATGAATGTAGTGGACAGGCCACACCATACACCTCTTCAGACAGGAGCCACTCCATCAGTTCCAGAGGGACAGATCAAACCAGTCTTTTCAAACTCTCACAAGTTTATACTGAAGCGTGGTCAATACAGGCTACTGCCTTTTAAGGCTGCATTCGAAGATTGAATGCATCACAGCATAGTGACAAGGCTGTCCCATTCCAAAGGCTCCTTTGAATGCGTCCACCCTTTCCCAGGCCACAAAGGATCCATTGCATAGATTCAACCTATCCCAAGATTCACTGCAGCGATTTTTACAAGGATGCTTTCTACAAAGGGTACACATGGCATTGTCCTATGAAGGATGAAGCCCCTGAATTGGGACACAGCTACAAAATGGCAAAGAATGGGCACATGTCTCCACCAGCAACAGAGCAGTGCCCTTGTTGCACATGGGGAACTCCCAATGTTTCTGGGTTCTGCCTAGGCCTTCAGTACTGCATACCAACTGCATATTTTAACCTTTTAAGCTTTGCAAAAAAACCTGGATAGGCCGAAGGGCAAACTGCTCTTAGATGTTACTTAAATTCTCAGCTTTCAGGGACAAATATGTATCCTCGCAAATAAGCCTTAGTCCAGCCGTAACCCCTAGATGTGAAGTCCATTGTTGCAAAGACATCAGGAAATTTCTGAAGGTAATTTCAATCCAAGTGGAAATAGCATAAAATGGCCGAGTTAAAAAAAAAAAAAAGATAAAAGTATTCATATTCAACTATATAATGGAACACTTCAGATATGCTGAAGCTGTAAGGAAACAAGAAAGTGCTGATTTTTGATCAGTCCATTAGAAGAGCTGTATTTCAGACACTGGTACTGCAGATTGTAGCTGAAATTTTAAAACCCTATAATTCCAACAGAGGGAAGAATCTTGATCAGCAGTGATGGCATGATCAAAATTTGTGTAGATCAGTCTAGATGAGTATCCTGTAACCTTTTTAGCCACTAAATAAACGTGAAACTGGGCGACTAGCCCATTTTCAAAATGGGTTACAAACCTCACCACCACCTTTAGTAAGGGGACAGGACAAAGTACAACACACAGTCTGGCACTATGGGAGATGGGACAGATTATGTCACCAGGAGACCTGCCATGCTCACTTCCAAATATCTGAACCACGTCCTTAAACCAAGCTCTCAGTCTTGATTTTAGGAGATTCTTTGCAAATACAGCAACGCTTGCAAACAAAACAAACTCATGCTTGTTCACTCCTGTTTATTTAGTTGTTAGGGCTGAACAATGTTGAGCTGGGTTATGACATATGAGAAAAGAATCATTTAAAAGCAGATTTTCTTGCATGGACACGCCCCGCCCCCTTTTCCCATGCATCAAAAGTGATTTACTGAGCCATAAAATGCACAATATAAATAGGAATTTTGAGAAGTGAGACAAATAAGTGCCATTTATATATAAATGTTGGCTTGTAAAAGTAACAAAGTAGTGAAAATTAAATTACGAACATTATCTGCGTTTTCATTGCAGTCTTCTAAAGTTCCACAGTTCAGTGCTATGCAATAACCCTTCCTGTTTGCTCCTCCTGCATTCAGTCTCTCTCTCAGCCAATCATTTCGCTTGTTGCACCCCAACCCCCCTACCCCCAGAGAGTCCTGTAAACACCCCTGCAACCTTTACGCCTTGCAATGTGTCAAAGGTCAGAGATCTGCTATTTCAAACACTACCTCTGGCTCACTGTAGCAAGATGCCCTGTATGTGCCAACCATGATGATGAAGGGAGGGGGAAAGCTCAAACAGGAACACAAATGGTCATTAATCTGCACACCTCAGACCAGAAGCATGGCAATTATATGAGCTTTACATGTACAACTGCCTGGGGTCAAAACAGCATTTAAGTACAAAGCATTGGAGGCACAAATTGCCTCTGGTCAGACAGTAATTCCAAGGTATTCTACATCATTGAATATTTGGCAGCCTGAACAAAGCGTACCTTTCACAGAATGTGCAAAATTTATGATTTCTTGTACAAGTAAATGGTTCCACAAAAAAAAAAAAAAATCTTCAAAAGACCTAGTTGAATTATTTCTATTATCCAGTAACAACCAGATCCTTTCCATAAAACCATAATCCAAGGGTCTTCAAACATCCAAAACATGTTCGTATTTTATGTCAAGAGCTCCAGAACATCGCAGCATGTGCACTCACATGAGCTTCCGCTAATGGCTTAATTGGCTAAACCACTGAAACCCCAAAAAGGGCATGGCAATGTCACAAGACGAATGTCACGACAAGGAACTGTCTGTATAGTGCTTAATGTTTGGAGAGATAAAACGCATTCCCACATAAAAAAGAAAAAAAATAAACGTTTTATACAAATGAAACCTTAGTTGCAAAAAGGAGACTTTACGGTGCAGCTTGGCCCACACTAATGCGAAGATTGGAACAGGCCTGATAGACCAAATTAATCCACAGCCTTTGTTTTACTTGCGCTCCTGTAACACGACCTTCTCCCTTGGCCTGGCTGTCGACACACCATCATGGGAATTGTCAGGTCAAGTTATGTCTACTCAGGAGGTCCCAGTGACCAAGAATTATGTTCAGACCCAAAGAAATGTCTCACCAATCATTAAAGCGAACTGGGAACTCAGACACACCAAACAAAAACGTGTCTGATTTCATGAGAATATTTGCATTATTTATTATGAATTATTATTTTTTAAATTCATTTGAATTTGATTTTTTTTTTATGCAGGCCTAAAAGTAAGTCAACTGACACTTTTGTAGCCTTTATGATTATCAATCAATTATGAACTTGACTGCAGGTCAGGGCTATTCGAATTACGGTCCTCAAGGGCTGAGCATTACTGATTTTCCAGCCTTCCTTTACCTGTGAGCCCCATGTGAAGATTCTGTGGCCAATTACAATCAATCATTATTAAACTAATTACAGAGTATGGAAGTGCAGCTAGTTTATGCAGCCGCCGATGTATGAAATATAAACAAACTTATTTTACACAGCTGCATCTTGCTAAAGAACACAGCAGCAGGTCCTCACAACCCTCTGGCTCCAGTTGAGCAGTGCTAATGGGCAGTATACGGCTTTGAAACCCACAGTAGTTGTGAATTCTAAGGTGTCACTCAAACTTCATTGGTTGCTTGTAGAGATAAGTGACATACTGTAAAGCCATTCAATAGAGCAGTATTTCCCAATCCAGATTGGGAAACACTGCTATAGAGGTTTCAAAATGTCATATTTCCCTTAACAGCCCTACAGCAACCTACTGCAAGTCTACAAATCGAAGAATGATTGTTCAAAATTCTAATTGGTAACTTGGCATCTCAGTCAGTGCATTTCCAGACTTATTCTATGTACATTCTTAGGCTCAGGCTCAAGGTCCAGCATGACCCTCTACTGGAGGAGCTAGGACAAACATGATAGGTCTGCATAATTGTTGTCTATCTTTCATTGTAATTCATTCTACAATTCTACAATCATGAGTTGGAAAATCTCACAATGGAGCCAACTTACTATCTTGTACTGTTGTCTATTCGCAGTCTAGGAAACAAAGGGATACAGTATGGATACGTATTGTGCACATAAACAATTAAATAGCTGCAACGTACAATTGCATTCAGCAGGGTAGTATGTGAAACCAAACCCTTTTCTGTTAAGTCTGTCCTTGGACTCTGAAGATCCCGCATCACCATATTCAGGTTTTTATGTGGTCCTTACTGCATTATCTGAAATCTGAAACAATTTAGAATGCTAAGAAAGTTTGACTTTGATCTTCTGTTTGCTCTATTCTGGAAATAAACTCTTTTTAATCAGTACATCGGCAATCAATCTGAGCGTTTGTTTCTCAAGGTGACGAGTGAAGTTCGGTTCTATATACCACAAATGAAACATTTTTATGGTGGCGTCCTCTACCACTTCTTAGCCAGTTCCTATACCTGCACTGTGTAACTTGGAATCAGATTCTTCTTTGTTTAATCATTGATGTTGCTGCACAAGAACGTGAGACAGTGAAGAAACTCATACTTTGTTCATTTTAAATGAGTGAGTGGTGTTAATATTTAATTTTGCCTGATGAAACTGTGCTTCTATCTGTAAAGAGGTTCCTGTTGTCTTTGGGGCCTGGCACCGATATAGGTAATCGGCTCCGGTAGGGAAGTCCAAAGCCTCGATGGAGTAATTGGATTAACGAGTCACCGGCCTCTCCCCAAATTCACCTGGGATCTACTGCAAGAATGCCAAGGGAGATAATGGACAGGGTGGGTGGCTTTGGGTCTTGCACAGGAAAATGGGAAAACCCAGTTGTAGCTCAGCTTTATGGGACGTGAAGGCTAAACGGCGAGAAAACCAAGCGAAAATAGTGATTGTTCTAAAACAGCAACACAAAAAAACAGTCCATTTTAATAATACACTATTCTCTGGAATAAAAATATGCGGTTCATCTTGTACTTTCTGGGTCCATTCTCCCTACCACACAAGAACAAACATTTATTTGGCTAGAAGAGCTACTATGGGAATTACCCAATAAAAAATGGTTAATATGGGGAAGGTGAATGACGACATAAATAACAGATGAGTGTGGCTAAAGGGAACTGGGTACTCTCCCACCACCTGGAGACATTCCATCCACACCTACAGAAAATCAGCAGCAGGCAATGGCTCGGAGCTTTTCTCCAAGGCATTTAGGTGTTGGCAACCAGCTTAAGTCAAGTCAGACTGGCAATGGGCTGCAGCCTAGTTGACAATAACTTATTACAAAACTTCTACTGTTCAAGAATTGAGTGACAATATCTGCGCAAAGCCTTTTCCCCATTACTATTCTTCTGCAGAAATCCTCTGACCCCTGCCAAGGAATAACATGGTGACCCAAATCTGCCGTAAACAATGGGAAAGGACTATAAACACAAGGATTAAGAGGGATATAAAGACAGATGGTCTAGAGCTGCTGAACGTGTTCAGCTGTATCTGCAGGCCGTGCTACGTCCTTCATCCACTGTCACCAACAAGCCGTCCAAAACCCACTGTGTCTGAGGGTCAGGAACTGAGGGTTTTATGAGCCACATACTGTATGGATGTGATTGTGGGAGCTTGCCATCCAGCTCTAAGTTAACAACACATTAGAAATGCTGCATCTTTCCGCTTCGTCTTTTTTTTTTTAAGCCGGTGTAAATGATCGCAGCGTCTGATTCCGACGTCAGGATTCTTGCTCCTGCCATACCATTCAGCCAAACACGGCAGAAGTGAGCCAAAAGTTGTTCCAAAGTCCATTCTATTAGTCGCCATTAAATATAAAGGAACAAGAACAATACTGGTGAGCATTTCAGGTCTAATGATATCACTAGTGACATTGCCTTTAGGCCAGTTTAGGGTTGGCTTACAGGGACCTGACCTTTTCTTGAACCCAGCTATCTGTGTCTGAGAAGGAATTGGTTTGTGACCTCTGATTTCAAGTCCCACAGAAACAGAAAAAGTGTCATAACACCATGGTCCTTCTTCCTACAATTCCATGGTTCTCTTGTGCACAGTAGGAGCCAAAGAAAATGGTCAAAAATATGTCTTTTGCTATATGAAAACGCACACTTAAGTCAACAAACAAAATTCAAAGTTAACAAACACGGTTTGAAATCTTTATCAATGTTGCCATAACATGTGTAGCATTCGTGCATGGGTCTATATGATTCTGCTGCATTTTATTGCACAAAGTATTATGCAACGACACCTTTGACGTTTTCTACTGAAGAAACTACTTAATGTACCAAATGACCCTAATGCACATAACTGCAATCATGATAATGATGGGAATTATCTATAGAATATATCTGCTTACCTTATACTTCTTTCATAAGATTTTTAAAGTCAGTTATCACCTTGATTTGCCCTGAGACAACTTCAATCAACAAAAACAAATCCCATAAACATAAAAAAAACATAAAAATTATCCCAACAAGGGAGTGGGAAGCACTTTTTGGCCATGGAGACCAAGAAGGTGATCAAATAAGCCACAGATATACTGTTAAAGGTCTGTCGTCAGTAGGAGAGAGGGATCAGTCTTCCACCAGAAAACCACAAAGTTCAACCAAGATAGAAACCGCTGCCACTGCTCCATTTGAGGAGTTATTACGTTACAATTGACCAATTACTTTCATGCATTAATTAAAACCGATACCTTGGGTTTTGGAGAATTCCACGGCCTTAGAATGACAATGGCAACCTTCTACAAACATCGCCCTCCTCTCTCTTTCTTTCTGATGCACACCTTTAATGGAGGAGGAACTTCACGTACCAGCAGGAATCTCTGTAGTTGTCAATCTGTGTACCAATGACGGAGCCTCAGAGCCTTGAAATCAGATACAGCATAATAATCGTTCTTTAATCATTCCTTAAAGCTCTGTGCTCAAACAGTTCTACTTCTTCATTATCACTTGTTTATGTGTACTCTACACTAGGACTGCTGTGATTGGCTGACGTAGTAGATGACGTCGATACTGAAAATGCCTGACATCAATATTTTAAAATCAACACATCTTTTCTAAAATTATTTTAACATTTATGATTTCTAAAACACTTATAACAATTGTTTTCCTTTAATATCACTGCGCAATTATGGGAGTAGTTCAAATTATCACGAAAAAAAGGTAGTTTGTACACTGTGCAAAGTTTCGATGGCATACCACAGTGGCACTAGCTCTATACATGAGCACTTGAAGAGGAAACGCACAGGAGCTATTCTGGATGACGGACCGCCAGAGTAGGCAAAACCACCATGTTATCTATTCATGTTTATTAAATTACCATTAGTATGGAGATCTTTTTAATATCATTTGTCCTTGTAGCTGCTACATACACTCATTATTAAAGCCATAAAGTTGTCTACCTGCTACCTTAGAGTCTCCATTGAATAAACGTTTGTGAAAATGCTTAAGCTAAAATCTAGGCTTATTCTACATTGATGTCGTTGCGACCAGTGTTATTACAAAGATGTTGTGGTTGCTGATCTGCCCCTTTCTTCACCACCGCTTCAGTGCTTATTGCTTCCATGATTTACCAAAATAGTAGCATGTGGCGCTCCGCTAACCAAATTCAATAAGCACATTATTACACCGAATTCATACAGATTGGTAACTTTTGGGCATCACAATATGCATCTCATTAATACTGTAGACATACTACTAATCTGCTTATGAAATTGTGGGTGAAAATAATGTCCGTATAGCACCAAAAACCCGGCATCAATAATCTAAAGTCCTGTGGGCTGTACTATGAATCGGGGTTACTTGTCGGATTTAAGGTAGTCTGGGCAAAATGTAATTGTGGTCCATTGAAACTGTGGTACCTTAAATCTGACAAGTCACCCCGATAAGCCAGTAACCCCACTTCGTAGTACAGGCCCCTGCAATGACATACAGTTTGTTGTCAAAATAAAATGAACTTAAACGGTAGATTTGATTTTCTCAAGGAAGATTAGTGGCTTAGATTGGTCGATTAATCAATAAAATAATCTATAGATTAATCCATGGAAAATAGCCATTAGTGGCAGCCCTACTCTACACTTAATCTTAATTAGTCCATTCAAGATGAGCCAGATTACATTAGTCATAGCATCTTTAGGCATGTGGCTGGTGATCAGTTGGCACGTTAATGTCAGATATCACACAAACTCACCATTTCTGGAGCACTACAACTTACCAGCTCCTGCATTCATACTACTACTAATAATAATAATAATAATAAACAACAACAATCCATTTTCCAAACAGTACAGGGTCACCAAGTTTTTAATATACCCGGGAGCACAGGAACCAACCCCTTTTGTCCCTAAATGCTAAGAAGGCCACTGACACACCAGACAAAGGAACCTGAACCCTAGGCTGCACTACTACGCTGAAGTAGTCGTCCAAACAAACAAAAACAAGACCGCGTAAACTATCGGGGTTAATGTGGTAACTGTATCACATGAATTCAAGACAGTCTACGTTGTCTTAATTTTTAATAAGATATATCTAAAAGGTCAAGTAAGTGTCCAATTAGTCAAGGGCATAATGATAATAAATTGCATAACGATGGCAACAAAAGCTGTACTGTGTGGCCGGGCCAATATAGACCCTGCATTCCACAACTCTCTCAAGCTTGTTTTTTCAGATACATGCTATAGAGTAAATCCAGATCCTTATGATAAGGATAAGTACTAATACACACACAGTACAAACAAAATTCAAAATACACCCACTCAAAACATGCCCACACAACAAAAAATGCAAAGGACCTCACCCCTGAAAATGAAAAACGTTGAAGGAGAAAAAAAAAAATAGAACCTCAAACTGATAACGTTCAAAGCATCTTCTTGTATCAAAGGACCATTTGGCTGTCTGATTCAATCTGAAGTCATTTCTGTACTCTGACTAGAAAAATATCTACCTTGATAACAACCGGCCACACTTTAAATTTTGTCTTTTATCACCATATCAAATTTGTAAAAGCACCCTCTACTTGTGGAGATCCTATGAAAAAATATGGTTCTTAAAACTCATAACTGCTCATGTAATCTGATTTAATCTTACTTGTGCACAATACTCTAAGCATGAACCATAGCTAGAATCATACAGAATGTACTCAGTTAACTAAACACAAAATCTAAGACTCGAAGACAAAGTTTATTAAAGAACTAACCAGTAGGTCCATCAGATGATCTATTCTGGAAGAACAGATTCTCACCAATGTTTGAATTTTCACCATTCTCACCTAGACATACATACAAGGCGTAAAGGAAATGGAAGAGAGAAACCATAATAATCCATATATTTTTTGGAATGTTATGAATACAGTCAGATCCGAGAAAGGGATTCCCTACGCCACAATCCATGAATGGGCATTTTGGCCTGTGCAAACACTCAAAACTCCAAACCATGTGGGACCACCTACAATGTTCCGAGTTCCTGAGATACTGACCCATAAGCTGGGTCAGACATCTAATATATCTAATCATTATCAATATTTCCCCTGACTATCACAAAGGAGAAACATTTACAAGTTTGATACCAAAATACCAGACATTGTGTATAACCAAGATACTAAAGTTTGCCCAAATTTTCCATAGCAGGAAGAAATGAGTTCTCTGGAAATGTCACATTAATAGTAAGATTACAATGACTGAGTGCTCAAATAATGCAATTATCAAGCCACCATCAGGCTGCGAGCTACCGCAGTACTACAAAGAATAGCTTTAAAAGCTACCCAGCACCTATACAGTGGCATTCCCACTGCATATCCTAGCTAAAAAGTGCCCTGAAAATTTCCAGTAAACAAAATGGTTAAAATAATAGCTGACGTGCATTTGAATCTGCAGCTGGATGTGTGAGTAGATGCATGATAAGATCAAGGCACTGTCATTAAATAATGTGATGCCACACCTGGAGTCTGACTTACATGGTCAAAAATACAACCAAAGATGTCACTTCTATGGTGGTGGGGATGACAGATACAAACTAACACAGACATTCACTGGAAATATTAGCCCAGTGAAGATTTGAAAGAAGCCAACTGAACAAAAACACCTGCTTTAAAAACCCTTCACATATCATCTAGAAAACATTAAACATTAACACAGAAGTTTAATATCTTAATATCTAATATTCATACCAGTTCTATGTACAATCACTGACACATTTGAACTAAGTTGTCTAATCAACTCAGACAAGGGGAAGAACATACTGAAACTACAAAGGCAGAGTAAAGAGTGAGACCACTTTCAAAACAAAAATGACGGGCAGTTAACGGCAATAAGCGTTTTTCATTCTGACTCTTGCATCCCCTTTTTTGGTTCTAAATATTGCCCTGTTTCCGGTCATTTCAATGAATTTCTAAAATTAGACATAGATATACAAATAAAAACCACTATCAAAAGACAGAATGAAACTAAAAAGTGAATCTATTTGATAAAATAACACTCACCGGAGATATCCACGCAAATATGGCACTCTAATGACATGAACATAATAAGGTCTTGCTTTTAAACATGGAATAACAAATAAAGGAATTACAAGCATTTGGCAATAAATAACCATTTCTGGTGGACAGCAGAAAAACTTCCAAATGTCAAACATTGGATTAATTTTTAATCTATCATTTGACCAATCAAAAAAGTTAGATTTTTAAAGTCCAGTCAACCCAGAATAACGTCCTAAACACAATTGCTCGGGGACCTTAAGGCAGCTCAGTCCCCACATGTCAACAGTTTACTAACTGCACCAGAGATGCGTCAAAAGGGTGCATACCGGGGACCGCGTTATTCATCGCAGAGGCAGAGCCAAACGCAAGAAAATACAGTTAGCGAGACATTAACCACATCGCAATTAAACACACACAGTCTGATCTTCAGCGCCCCAGCCACAGTTCAAACGCACGCTGATACCAGGCTAGCATACTAGCTAACCGGCTACGCAAGCCAGCCAGCCAGAGCTTTAAGCAGACTTCACGTGCGGGAAGGGATCGCAAAAGTACCGGGGAGAAAGGGCGTTTCGTGTAGTGGCAACACTTTACCGTGGCCAGTAGGGTTTCTTTTCTGCAATTTGGCATATTCTTTGGGGTCGAGGACTAGAAATGAGGAACTGTCACATTTAGGCAGACCAACATTTTCGCGTTAACTTCTTTTTCTTTCTTTCTCTCTCTCTCTCTCTCTCCCTCTCTCCACCTTTCCCTTGCTGAGAGACTTCGGCGGCGTCCGTTAATGTTTCCGCGTGACCCGGCGGCTACGCCGGCGTGGGCTCGCGCGCTGACACGCCGCGCGGAATCTCGCGGACGGCGAGCGAGCGCGCCGCCAGTCGTTCGCCGTCTCCGACCGGAGTCAGACTTCTGCCCAACTTTCTACCGTTCGCGAAGTTGCCGGGACGAATGAAACACCGCGACGGAACCCACAGAAGCCATCTCCAGCCAGCACCACAACGAAATAAAGTCTCCGTAAACTTAGACGGACTGTCCCTTAGCTGACAGCCCGAGCGCTGCTAGCCTAGCTAACAGCTACGGGCATCGTCTGCACCTCAGCCTGTTGATCCATAGTTTGCTTCAGACACCAGCGGCAACCCCTGTCTCCTAAACCAAGTTTGGTGCATCAAAAATTAGCGCCACGGAACGGTAATACTGGTAATGTCAGGGCGACGACTTTCCACTGTTGGAAAGTATCGGGGCACCAGACGCACCGCTGCCAAGGGGGTCATCCGCCAGCGGCCAGTTTGTTTACGGAGCAGTTTCCCCGCTCAATGCGCTTTCGCAGCGAGGAGACTCGTCCGCCGCCCCCAATAAAACGCCCCACTTACTTCCACAGGTCTGTCGTTTTCGGCGTCTTCCAGCATAAAAGTGCAGGGGGGATACACGCTCCACAATGCTCGAGCGAGCCCAGAGTAGCGCTCCTGCCCTCCGTCTTCTTTTCTGCCTGTCAGTTAGCTGCGCAGTTTTCTCATTTGCTCTCTTTCGCTCATCGGTTTCTATCCCTCTCTCTCTCTCTCGCTCCCTCTCTCTCTCTATCTATGTACAACCGCCCACTTCCGGCTCTTTGCTAGTGACAGAGCGTTTCGTACCATAATATCGAGTTCGCTCGGACCGAGCAGCGTCTTCGTCCTTGTGCCCTGTGTGGATCCCGGTGCTTGTGCCGATCCTCCACGCTTCTCATGCCTTAAAAAAGTACTATTCATTTTCACCGCTCTCCCAAGAGCTGCAACAGATAATGAACATTTTGCGTTCATTCTCAATTTATTAGAAGTCGCACCGCACCAGCGATTCTTAAGACGCAAAACAGGCGTAAGTTTTAAATGGGTATTAATATGCCCCTGTGTCAGACACAGTCGAAGCCCTTGTGGCGCCTTTTGCAGGATTTACAGTCCAATTTCAACCTACGCAGGGGGTGGAGACGGTAAAAGTTGTCGGAGGAGGGAAGTACCAGTGGTTTGCTAAGGCGTCACTTTAGAAGATGCCTCTATGGGTAACTGCTCATCTTGCCCTTGCCAGGATCCGCCACGGTCTTGTAGTTCGGCAAGATTCATGTTCAAATTATGGCAACTCCATTTATCTTTTTCTATAATATTAATATACAGGAATGGGGAATGGTCATCTGCAGTACTGAACTGGCCGTCTGGCACACCGGCAGCTTTCGAGGGCAGACTTTTAATCCCAGTCCAGATCTAGTAAGAACGGCCTCGGAGAAATTTTCATGCTGGAGGGGACACAACTTAATCATTTAAATACAACCGCTCTTCCTAAGCTCTTGCCTGGTCATATGTTTATATGCTAAATGTTGTACAGACAAGGAAAAAAAAAACAAGTATAACCTGTATAAGCAATAACTTAAACAGTGTGCCTAACTGGAATTATGTCCATTACTTAAAAATAATATGCTAAATCAATCTTTATACCAAAATAGCGTAAAGCAAATACTGGACCTTCCTGACGGAATCTACCATAAGCCGCTGTGCGTGGTACAGTATTTTCATCATTATTGTGCGTGTTCCATCTTTATAAAACACTCGGGAAGGTTTTCTCATATATTTCAGCGTCCTTGACAAAATAACAATGATATAATGCAGTAGTACGGATAAATGCTGCATCTGACGCACTTGCTGGCGCTTGCGTTGTTATTGCTTTGCTTTGGGCTGTTAGCCGTTCACATTCAAAAAAATAAAAAATAATGCTTTATTATGGTTTAAGCAGCGATAGCTGCTGGATCCCTATTGTTTTTTGTGTACTTTATTGTGCTACCTAGTGTTCTTTTCAGATTTTATCACCTACCCAGTCAGCCGTTGATCCATACCCAACTGCTTCTATATATGCTCGGTCTCACACCGCCGTTTAGGCTAATTGCACTATGTTAGGCCGATTGTTGTTGTTGTTGCGTATCGCCGTGGATCATTTTTATTTTATTACTTTTTGAAAATTAACTGTTTAGTTCCTTACCCCTGTTTCTAGCTGTCCGATGCTCCGAGGAATCGCGATTTCGTTTCACGTGTGTGAAATGACAATAATGTGACTCGACTTCTGGACTGGGTCGCTTTGATCCAATGGCGCATTTCGACACAAAGCAGGGGAAAATCTGAAATACGATGACAGTTCTTACGCTTCATACAAATTAAGTCAAGAGCTTATCAGTGTTACTAGATTAAGTAAAGAACTGATATTGCTAAATATGCACTATCCATCCATCCATCTGCAGGGTCATGCTCAGGGTCAGGAATTAATATTGAAGTGATTAGTATGATTGGTTCATCTAAGTGTCGATTTTCCCCCAGGATGGACATAGCACAAGGCAGAATACACCACGAAGAAGCATGTCAATCGAAAGCCTACCCCTCTAAACATTTAATCTTGACTTGCCACAAATAGCACCTATTATGTTATTCAATTGATTTCACCCCAAACAACAATCAAATTAATTGGCTCATCAGTCTTTGCTCTGACTCCAGTTTAGCGGTAGCCGCCTCATTACAGTCTCCCACACGTCAACATCTTGACGTATCTACGTTAGAGCTGAGAGGTTCCACGCCGCGATCGCAATCTTAATTAAACTGGCCTGGATAATATATTTGCTGAATAAATTTCCGGAATTAATATTGAAGTGATTAGTATGATTGGTTCATCTAAGTGTCGATATGCCAAACTTGTGATTGTTGAGGGAAACCAGTTTGTCTTCATCGTGCATTTTTCATTATTTTATCATTCACTATGGCAAAAAAACATACAGACCTACATTTAAAAATACTCTGTATACGATGTCAGCGTATTTCTGAGTTTATGATTTTGGTTTAACAAAATTTAAAAACTGCACCTTCCGCGTACCACCTTCATTTTTACTCTGATGGTTAATTAAGCAGCAAACTCAATTAAGGCTAATCAGCTATAACCAGTAGAAATTAAATCCAGTACACCCTCTACCGTGCCAGGTCTGCAATGGCCTCTTTTATTTCCCTTAGTAATTAAACACAGTTGGAAAACTTTTGAAAAGTGATTATGATTTTAATTTGAGAAATGAAGCGTTGACTATCGCTTTCAGAAAGCTCTGCGTCACGCTGGAGCATGGCGACACCTGGTGGCCGTATTGCTTCGTCTCTCAGGCTACTGCGCTTCTGAACGATGAGACTATTGAGTGTCGATACACGGCAGTAGACTGATTGTAAAAGTCTCTTTTCGGTCATAATATCATTATAAGTCTTATTATTATGGAAATGAACATTCCATTTGCTATGTATGTTACTCTCAATTGATGAATTACTTTACATGACTCATATATATTGATTACATTTCTCAGTCACAGCTATATGTAACTTAGGAAAACCATTACTTATAGCATAACTTTGAGATGGAAGATGGTGGTTTATTGAACCATTGTCATTAGAGAGGAGGGTATGCTAGAGTCAGCCAGCTGTTTGTTTAAATGCTCATGCTGGAAATCTACTGAAATCAGTCTTCAGGAGAAACAGGAAGAGGGACAGTGTGTTGTTGCCTAGGTGACTCTGGTTGGCTGCATCCTCTCTGACCTTTGTAGACTGAAGTTACTCAAGTCATCCACTGCTGTTTGTGGCAGGAAGGTGTACTTTGAGAAGAACCTTTCCTGTTTCCTGATGTGTATTAATATTAATTTCAGGTAATGGGCAGGGGCTTACTTTTTGATATTTGTAACTAGTCCATCAAAAATAATTTTCAGAAGTTCCCAAAAAAAAACTTCTATCTTACACCTACCCCAGGAGTGGGCAGTCTTACCCATAAAGGGCCGGTGTGTGCGCAGGTTTTCACTAAAGCTCCCTCATTAGATTATTAATTAGAGGACTGATTGGCTGAGGAGTCCTCACACCTGGGTTTGAACAGTTGACCTAAAGGTCATCCCAAAATCCTGTATAAACACCGGCCCTTTGCGGATAAGGGGCCACCCCTGATCTACCTTCAGAGCTGCCTTAATCCTTCGTGGCATAGATTCAACAAGGTACTGGAAACATTCCTCAGAGATATTGGTCCAT
>JAODJX010000048.1:13483588-13496451 GCA_026776945.1 Isichthys henryi | reverse complement strand
TTTGTCTGATTACTTTGCTTTAGTCCTGTGTATTTCAGTCCGTGTCTTGCTCTCGTTCCCTGTCTGTCATTGATGTTAGTCGATGTTCGCGCTGTTTACCCGGAATAAACCCCCGTTTTGTCTAAGATTCGCCTGCCTTGCCTGTGTCCTGCCCGAGCGATTCGCCACTCCCCAGCGATCGCGGCGAAATCGTAACACCCCCCCCCGCAGTAAAATTTGCAGGGCCCCCAGAAATGAAGTGTGAGACCCCCTGAATCTACGAGGGTACTCATGCCCCTCGATGCAGCTGCTTCAAACTCCAACACGCTGAAGATGACCACAGGTATGGCTCTTCTTAAAGCTCAGCCTACCAGGTCTCCAGGCGATCCAGGCAGATTTTTGGGGGCCCTCCGATACAGGCGATCTGCTGCCGCCTTTTCCAGTCAGCCAGCTCCTCCTCCATCATATTCTTCTGCACGAACTCCATGGCTGTCAACAAGCCTCCCATTTCCGTCACCATTTGCTGCAAAGAAAGCATGACCTCCAGAACCGATCCATTCACGCTATGATCTGTCTGCTTTTCCTCGCAGTCTCCCTGCACTGCTCTCTGCCAGGCCATATCCACTTCAAACACAAGCACACAACATTTCCTAATTATTCTGGCTCAGTTACATGCCTCATCATCATCCAGAGAGATTTTTTAAAGCGTCAAACATAAATATAACTAAATATAACAGGTTAAAATTACACCAATGAGCGCTAGATAGTGTAAACATTTGGTAACGCTTTACATTAACTGCACCTTCATAAGGCTTTTATATTGCATTCATAAAACACTCATAAGCGGCATGTAAGTATACCTTACTAAACATTATATAATAATAACAAACATAATTGTATAATCATGTAATGTTTGTTATTAATGTATATTGATGCTGTTAATGGATGTTAGGATGTTAAGGTGTATTTTCATGCTGCTTATGAATGTACAGTATTATGAATGCATTATGAATATATATAGCCAAGTTTATTATGCTTTATGAATGCTTTATAATGTGTTATGAATGCTAGTAAATTACTAAAATCATGCCCTTAAGTAGACTCGCTTTTTTTGTGTGTTCTAACATGTTTTTGCATTTTTATAAATGCTACTGGAATTTGTTAAATGTGTTGTATTGTGCACTTCAGAGCTCCCTACTGTTGTGTCTTCGCCCAGAATGACTGGCTGGATGCACGTCTGCATAGTCGATTTCTAATGAAATGTGACATTATCAGATGCTGGTCACGCTCACCCTCCGAAGCCCATCCAGGGCACTTAGCATCTGCTCCAGCTGGGACATCTTCAGCCTGACGGCCGCCGCCTGCCCATTACCGTTCAAATCCTGGGTCAATTCTGAGGCAAAAAGAGAGCGCAGCATCATTTGGCGGACGCCTGTGTAGGGACGCCTCGAGCCGGAGGTTCGGTTCGGTTCCTGTCAGCAAGTTCCAGTGGCCGGCGTGCACCACAGTCACAGTTTGACAGCAGAAGGATTACAAGAAGAGCTAAACCCCGAGTTTGAGCCAAACTCTTTCAGTCTCACCTCCTTGGCTTTTGAGCGTTTTGTAGTTGAAGTCAAAGTCATCCTGCAGGTTCTCTAGCATTTTCATCTTTTGTTCCATGTCCTAGTAATCAGAAGAAAAGAAAAACATGGTTTTTTTTTTCACGTTATCAAGTTCTCTTTAAATACACAGTCTCTAGTTGTCTGCACTGCCAGGAAATTTATTGAAGCATTTATTGTGTGGTTGAAATACAATCGCGTACACACAGAGTGCGCGGCCCGGAATTTTCCGTTTCCAGTAAGTGCCTAGTGTTTTTTTTTTTCCTTTCGCAAAAATAATAATAAGCTGCCAGTATAATTTCATTTTATGCACCAGCTTAAATAAATTAAATCTCTGAGGATCAATAGAAGCCGATAATCCTGGAACATTAACCACGTAAACAACGTTCAGGGCATTTTGAAGAATCTCTTGTTTCAATAGCATATCTGTCTAGATGGGATCCAGCTTACACTCCCTCACCTGCACCTTCTTCCTGATGTCCTGCAGGTTGTGCTCCAGCATCTGTTGCTTCTCAGTGACAACCGGTCCAGATGGATGAATAGCCTGCCCGTCCTGTCCGGGGAGAAGCTAAGGTTCAGCCGCAGCAGAGCTTTGGCTAGATGACCTCGTCCGAAAAAGTTACTACTCCAGTGATACACCCCATAATCCAGACCACCAACCCCAAAAAGCATTATCTTCAGAAGTATAGACACCTGGGAGGCGGTAGTGGCAGTCTGCAGGAGGCGCTGTTCTTCCCATAGGCAGTGGGCCACGATGCGGGCGATCTCCACAGGCTTCTCCAGGTATTTGCTCTGCAGATTCTGCTTGATCCTCCTCAGGTTGTGCTGATAGAGCACGTTGTTCTCCTGCAGGAAGCGGCTGTACTGCTGGTCGATCTCCCCCAGGAGGTTGTGGAACACCAGGGTGGCGTGGGACTCCTTGTTGGCAGCGTAGGCCCTGAGCAAACATTCAGATTTAACAGAAGAAGACCACCGACTATAACTTTGAGGCTGTCCTTCTGTAACTCACCCTATTTCACTGTTGAGCAGAGGCGGACATTTCAGGTCCAGAAAGTAAAAATTCAGACCAGGATTTTGTTCCATCCAACCAGTTGAGGTCTCTGTGACTGTGACTCTTTATACGCAACTGGTTGGTTGAAACAAAATCTTGGTCTGGATTTTTACTTTCTGGACCTGAAATGTCCACCTCTGCTGTCAAGCGTACACAAGCAGGGCTGCGGCTAGTCATTCTGGCCCTTACAAACAGTTATCTTGGTCCTCCTGCATGTGGGGAGAGGAGGTGAATCGCGGTCAGTTTTGAGAAATGGCAACACAGATTTGCCATTAGACAAAGAGGACAAAAATGATTCCCACACCTTTCCTTCCTCACCAGCTGCACTCTCGTTTTAGGACATTAGCTACGCTCAGAACTTTCTTTCTTCAGAAATACAAACTGACGCTGTGCACTTTCATTCAGGCTTGAAATGGCAGATATTTGGAGTAACAGCTGGCTGACGGGGGCGGCGCGTAGATGAGGAAGCGAAAAGTTGAGTTATGAAAGCGGCACATTCTCCTGCCAAGTGTGACACTTGCACATGGGCAGCATGAAAACAGTCAGAAAATCATGTTTCAGATTTGACTGGGACTGAAAGACTAAGACTTACCAAACTAGTAATGTAATACCCTGCAAAAAATACCATCCACAACGCTAATACAAGGAAACAGTTCAGCACAGAAAGGCATACTGGTATTTATGATGAAACTACAATACTGGCACTGCAACTGGTCCTCGTCCAAAGCCGCAATTACAATCACCATTGTTTTAAAAAGGTCTGATTTTCTGCAAATATCCGCATAATAAATCACGACAGAGCAAGATATGATCACAACGTCGACGCGTAAAATCATCAGTTTCCTCCATCAATTGAGATTATCTGCATGGACACTGATCAGCCCAGTATCTCCACGTCCCAGAATCACTGCCTTGATGGCATTATTAACCATAATGACCATATTAAGGTACTGATAGTGAGATCCAGGGATTTAGATAATGGGATTTAAAAAGACCGGCTCTAGTTATGGTCTGTATTTGATGAAACTTCCCCTATGCTTCCAAAAGCATAGTTGCTAATTATGTTACCAACTGAGATACTTGGAAGCATGCAAATGAATGGGTTCCAACCATGTAAATTGCTAACAGCAGTTTTCGGGAAACGCACGACTGGTCTGCTAGTCTTTGTCTCTTATTCTCCCTCCCGTCTCAAAACATCCTCAAAGTCTTGACTGTACATCTCAGTTTCCTAGATTAAATGCTCATATTGATGTGGTTGGGTTTTCACATTAATTAGACGTACTGAATTTCCTACATTAAACACTGATGGCTCTGTGGCTTTGTTTCCACGTCTATTCACACAATCCAATTAGTGCATTTACATGCTACCGGGTCTCCTGTTACATCCCTGCTGCAGCTGTGCTCTGGTGTTAAACTGTTGTGCTTTCTGCACTTTTCCATCCATTTATCTCCCTGGATAAGAATTTCACAGATACGGGCTTCCAAATTTACATTCATTTATTTACGGGATGGTTTTTTTTTCCAAAGCAATGTGGATCAGAGTCTAGGGTCAGCCAGTCTCCTGGAAAAAATTGGATTAAGGACCTTGCTCAACGGCCCAACAGTGATATTACACTGCCAGCAAAGGGCTTTGAACCAGTGACCTTCTGTTCACCACCCAAACCCAAAGAGTTACACACTGCCCAAGTTGTTTTTTTTCTCCCCCAGCATAACTGTCATTATAGTTTTTTGTTGCAAAGACCCCCCCCCCCCCAAGTGTTCCTGAAATGGTGCATGACGACCCACAATTCTACCTGCAGGTTCTTTAAGTCACTCACCAGTCCTGGGTCTCTATCCAGGGGGCCAGGAACTGCCGCAGTTCCATGGGGAAGCTGTCATTGTATAAGTGGTACAACTGCTCCAAATATCTAGGGTCCAGCTGCTGCAACTGGTTCCACTGGGCCATGCTGACCGTGACTCCGCAGCCCTGTGCAGTGAAAATAAAGAGGAAATCAACAAGGAGGTCTTTTCTACATTATCTGATCAGCTGGCTTTAAAACGTCAAACATCAACATTGGCTGTGGTCGGGCACGCTGCTGTGTGCTCACTGCAGAAACATCAAAGTGATTCACGTTCGTTTTAAAAATGGGGGCATGAGGATTTTTATACAATGGTATATAATCAACGCAGATCTCACTTCGAAGTGCGTGACTCATTTTTTTTTTTTTAGTAAATTTCCATTAGTCAGCATGTCACCAAAGTCAGTGAAACCCTTTATTTTGCAGTGATGAAATAATATGCCGATTTCGTAATAATATTCCCTGGAAAAGTTAAGGTCAGAGAACAGCTCTGTGTCAAGGGCATGCCAACTGGCTACTTAATCAGAGAAATGCGACAACTGAAGTGTCGTGTGCTTCTGCAGAAAACCTCAAAAGCTGGTACCATAACGGCTGAGAATGCCCCACGCCATTTCCCAACAAGATGGGGAACTTCCAGCACGAAATAAAACTGTGAGCTGAATCAGGAAATATCACGCAGTGGCGACTGAGGCGATGTGGCTTTCGGACGAAAAATCTAACGCGGAGGCACTAAAGACATTAGACATCTCAGCTGTGGACTGCAAGACTGCAAGAGCTTCTTGATACAACATTACATGTTGTCCTTCCAAGGTCATCAACCTAATGACTGCATAGTTTCCTTCAAATTATTTAGACTTAACTTTGCTTACTTTTACATCTTCTAACTAAAATAAGAGAACAGATGAAAAGGTAGATTAATGAGATGCCTTTGAGGTTTAGAACCAAACAGGATGGAACAGGGTATGTTTTTGTTCCTGAGGGACCAACTCATAGGCGTAATGTACTGTTAAGGAAAACCTAGCATTACTATGTGTAATACTTAACATAAACTACAGTGTCCCATACCTGGTCCTAGTGTCCCAATGTACATACCTGACTTTGTTCCAATTAGATGCTTAACATTGGTGGAGCATGGATGACTTGGTACGTATGTATGTCCATCATTTTTGTCAAACAAGTGTGCTAACATTTTAGCAAAAACTGGAACATATGCTGCCGTAACATGGCAGCTCCCCATCCTGTACCTGAAAAAGGAACTGGGCTGAGCCAGAAATGATCACCCCAAAGAACACATAACAATAATGATCAAAACAGGCTGAGCCGTCCATCCGTCGCTTCTTAATTAGCCAACTTTCCTCTTTTCAGAAGACTTTCTCACCAATGGCTCTACTAGTCTAGGCTTTCGTTTCCCTCTTTGTACTTTTGGATTGAGAAACAGCATTTGCAAATAACTACCTTTGTCTGGAGTAGTTACCCATCCAGCTCGGAGGGTTTGAGGAACATCTCCAGAGCTACTGTAGAATACAACTTCCAAGAACTTGTAACATAAGGCTGTTACTCAGTAAGTGAACCACAAGTACAGGTAGATCTCAACTTTACGAGCCAATCCATTCCAAATTATCGCTTGTGAATCGAGAACTAGAGAAATGTTATAAAAATTATGACTTTGGTTCCAGCCAAATATCGCGCATTTATACAAAAAAAAAAAATCCTTGGAGAAAAACAAAAAACACAAATTGGCAAACATTGGCAATCAGTTTTGGTCACTTTGGTGTTTTTCTTCATGTAGCCCCTGCTGACCTGGTGGAGCTCACAAACAGTACATAAAATTAACCCGGTGTATTAACGAGATCAGGTTTGCACGCGTCTCATTGCGCGCTGCCCAAAAAATGAAATGCTTTTACTTTCGTGTGCGCACGAGATAGATTTCGCATTTCATTTTTTATTTTTTTTTGCCCAGGTCCCTTCAGGGGCTCCGTAGGAAACTGTTGGGCCGCAGTCAGCGTTTTTGGGCAGAGTTGCGTGCAAATAACAAAAAAAAAAAAATGAAAAAGGAAACTTTTTCCTTAACTGACAATAGTTAACAAAAGCAAAAGCTGGAAACATATTGAGCCCATACTCGCAAAAACTCAGTAATAGTAGCTACCTCCTTCAAATACTACTTAAAATCTGGTGAAAGCAAATATACCATTTAACAGCAGAAACCTACAGTAACTCTCTAAAATAGCTCCATAGCTAATGCATATACATTATTCCTTGCTTAATAAACTGCTGGATGAACTGTATAAGCGTAGACAGGCTACATACAGTAAATGTATTTAGTCCAAGTTAATAATAGCTTGAATTGTGGTTCATACTCATTCTTTCTATTTTGCCTGCAGCCTTTATAACTTGAAAATAGCTGCCTGATGATGACATTTACCAGAAACACTGACTATCATTGTATTACAATCAGTTGTATGCCAGTCATTACATTAATTGTTTGCCATAGGGAAATATTCCAGGAAGTTCAACTGCTTCTCTGGCACAGGTGCTGCACCTACGGAGAGTGCCTGACATGACAAAGGTAGCTGTAAATTGCTTAAAGTCGGCGATAATCAGGCAGGTTAGGCTTCCATGGACATACGCTCAGCCTGACCTTCAGGATGCCATAAGCAATCAGTTTGCTTTGCAGTCAGAACAATCACAAGCAACCCGATACGTCGTCTTCACCCACGGATGTAGGTACATTTCACTGTGGGCAGTCCTGTGCACTCTTCTTCACTGCCACACTTCAACATCTATATCGGATCAATTTCTGACAAAAAACAGCAGAGTGTTACCTATTTTATGTATATAGCCAAAAGAGTAGCACATATGAAAACCTCAAACTCTGGCCACAGGGTCCTGATAGTGTCCTAAAGGAAATTGTACAATTTTTTTATTTTTTTTTTATCAATTTATAGTAAATGTCCTTGGAAAACTGGTCAGACCTGTCAGATACGTGTCAAACAGATTCCTGAAGCAACAGAAGAACAGAAAGACACAGTGTGCTGGGGATACACTGCGGGAAATGAGCACAATGAATTAGTTAGGGTTGATGAATTACAATGAGTTGGCTTTCTGTCGATACGCTATTCTTATCTTTGCGGAATACCTAGACGAAACAGCAAACATCGACTACGTCATGCACATGAGACAAAATTAAGGTACGCATGTCAACTCAACGAAGAGTGTTGACGCAGCCGAATATTTTATATGTTTGCTTCTATTTTCTTGTGCATACGACTTTGTGCCACGAGCCAAATGAAGGTCGTTAAACTAATCTGGAAACGGTGGCTTTTGTATATTTTGCAAGCAGGAAATCTGGTCACAAATGGTTCCCCGCAGTGCACCCCGGTAGTAATTGCATAACAGAGTAATCATATCATGTTGTTCAAAGGAAGCGTGTCTGTTACACTGACTTCCTTCTTCCTTTCACTGCCTGTAAAAACATGACACATGCCAAATCATTACACACTGGTATGCACTTGGCAAGGCAACACAAAAGATGAAAACAAAACAAAAGAAGGATGGTTATTTTTCACATTATGTTATTCCAGGCCCTCATATAGCAATCAACGGTAATTCAGTGAATATTTCCTACACCTGCAACAGAAACTCAAACTAAGAACAATACCAGCAGTCAGAAACCTACCACAGCTGTTTGTGTTACTAGTCTGTGTTCCCCCCCCCCCCCAAAAAAAAAAAAACTAAGATAGATAGATAGATAGATAGATAGATAGACAGATAGTATTTTCTAAGCACTTAGATGCTAGTGTGGGAACATTTTCTTTCAGAATATTCTAGATTTCACACTTGTAAGAACATTTCAGGTTTCCAAAATATTAGATGGCAGGCAGTTAACTTCCCACCATTGAGACCCCTACGGTAGTTGCTGCACACTGATTCAAAATCAGAATGCAGAATGTTAACCAACGCTACTGTTCCTCATTTTGCGGATATGATGAACTGTCGCCTACGTGTATGAGTGAGTCCTATAAGAAACGTGATTTTTGCATACGTGAGATATACGGGAAAAAGAAAATGAGACATTTGGTTGTATAATTGTGGTATGAGTGATTTGGATACGAAAAAAATACACTATCGTGTGTGACTTAAGTATGCCAGTAACATCAGTGCTGTTCTCCAGCTGTCCTTTTTTTTTATAAAGAGATGCCACATCTAGCCGGACTTCGACACGTAAGGGACCGCTAAAAATCTTAAGTATGCTACTAAGCACATTTACGATTTTTACCGTAATTTAATTAATAAAGTAATGCTTACCGTACGTTCTCCTTGAGTATTATCCTCTAGAGTACTTTATAATGGCACCTAATACTTCCAAAAGGGGACAACTTGAACTTGTGAACCTGGTGTGTGGAAACTCTCAGGGCGCAATGACAGTCCAGTCTGGGTTCAGGTTAACTCGCAAGAAAATTTCACCGAATAGCAGCAACCATGTGAACTGCACGAAAGACGGGGGCGACCGACGAGCCATTATCTAAGCGAAATGAAACTTAGCTCATGAATTAAACATGAGGGCTTCGCTCCAGCTGTCCAATCCGTGAGCCGGGAATGAAAGGGGGCGGGCTATACCGCAAAACAGGCTGGAAGCGCGCGGCGTTTACTGCTTCACTACGCCCACCGCTTTTCCGATAAGCGCTCGCCTCCCTCCGAAAGATGCGCCATTCGGCTTGCGCGGCCGAGGGGGGAACACGCACTATTAGAACGGAAAAGTGGGCTGGAAATCAACAGTATTACCGGCAGCCTTGACGTCAGTTTCAGTTAACTAAAATAAATGTGAAGTGCCCCAATGTCTCCCAGTTACTCTCAAATAAATTGGCATGCATCAAGGAAGAGACGAACTGAAAGAGGCGGCTTTGGTTGTTCTTGTTTTCTTTTCCAAATTTCAGTCTTATTGTATCGGTCTTTGCTATTTGGGACTCAGTCTTAATTTACTCGCCTGTCATCATGTGTTTCCAAAGGGATTGACAGTTTAGTAACATTGTATGATCCGCATTTATTTGTAATAAGTAACTTTGGTTGCTTGCTTTATTACCCCCTCCATGAAAACGGAATGTGTTGCAAATTGTCCGTAGGTATGAATAATCTCCAGAACCCCCGCCACAAGCATTGTAAGAAGATGAATCAGTCACATTGCTTGGATATCAGCTTTGCGAACCATAAGTGGAGTTTCCTAAATTGCCATTAACAGTTATTCATTCGCATGCATATGAATCAAACGGATGAAGTGTGAAATTTTAACTATGTGTTTCTCAGTTTTCAATTCTCATTTATATTTCTTAATAGAGGAGCCAGAAATAATCAGAGAATCAGCAGTGATTCAGGTGGGCCAGTCCCATAACAAATCACTTGACAACAAAATCACGCTACAGATTCAGCTACATACCTTCTGTAAATCGGTTTTTAAATGACCCGCGGCATTACTTAGACCAAATGAACATAGAGGAAGAAAAACCTATTTACCTCCCAACAGCACATTTCTTCCCATTGGTCTAACCATGCACACACATAGCCCACCTGCCAGATGAAGTCGTTTTATCGTGCCGCATCGCTGTTAATGTTGAATGTATGGGCTTAAATGAGATCTGGCTGCATCCAGACCCACCCAATCCACCACGGTAGATGTTTCTACTCCATAAATGTAGAACTGAATCTTGCTCTAATAGTACTGAAATGTTCTTTCTCATATCAGTCTAGTTGGATATTTTAAGTATTTTACTTTATATTATAAAACTATATGTACATTTTAAAGACAGATTATTTTCAGTAAATGTCCAAGTCGCTTTTCATTTTTATAAAGCACACAGTTCTCTTCGCAAAATTGTTTCAATGTAGCATAATGTAGATGTATGGAAACCCGGATACAACAAAAGCCATTTCACTTGGAAAATATAGCGCGGCTTTGAAAATGTTGTTGTCAGCACATTTAGACTTTCTCTTGGTTTGAGGGGGAATTCCACTAAAATCTGATTATTTCAAACATTTTGGTCGGGGGGGTTATGGCCAGACTGTGGGTTTGACTTTATCTTTCTGCATGTGGAGTGTGCAGGTTCTGCTGTTTTTTCATCTTATGGATTGTTTACAGATCACCGCTGTTTCCTCATGCTGACGGAAGACATGTCTTCTGTGACTTCTTCTTAAAGTGTATATCTTATCATTCATGGCTCCTGGACTCGCTGTCCTCCTGCAAAGGATATAGTAGATAGTTACTATAGATGTACACACATACGCACCTGTATTCTAAAGCCTTTTTGGCTAAATTATAAACTAGTGAGATAAATGGCACAAGACTGGGGTGCCAGCCCATTGCAGGGTACACACTACGGGCAATTTAGCGATGCCATTTAACCTGGCAGCATCTGTTAGAGTATTGGAAGGAAACCCAAGAAGCCTGATGATGCAACGTTGGGAGTGAAGCTGGGATTCAAACCCTCGGTGCTGCTGGTGGTGAGCGCCTACTAATGTATATATGTTTCAGACATGTACACATAATGGTAATAAAGCAAATGAAAGCACACTATTGCTTGCAGGCAGCTGTAGCATATCAGCATATCACAGCATAAATATCGCCAGCTACACTGGTATCTATAGCATGACTTTCTGACTGGGAAAATCGAAGGTGCAATTAGCAAATTATGCTTTGATATTGGCATCTGCAGTTAGTGCCCCATCCTGAATTGTTCCCTGCCTTGCGCCAGTAGCTGGATAGGCTCCAGACCCCCCACAACCCTGAATAGAACAAGTATGTACAGAATATGGATGGATGGATGGATGGATGGATGGACGGATGTATATTTTGTGATGCTATTTGTATGTGTGCTTTCTTTCAGTTCTCTGATGAGAAGAATGATTGAAAACTAAGTATAACATAACAGTCAAAAGTCACGATGACTTAATTTTTCAGAAGGAAACTGGTTTTTAATGTTTTTAAAATAATATGTATTAAAGTCTATTCACTCTTGAATTTAAACTCTTGCATTTCAGCATAATTTGCCCCCTTTCATTATGATTCTGATGAATTTGCACACTGCATGACAAACTTTCACACCACACCTTACCTGTACATCACTTACTAAGAGAAAATATGGAGAAAGTTCCAGAGTGGGAATGTTCAGGTTTGAAAAGTACAAATCCAGACCAAGATTTTGTTCCAACCAACCAGTTGAGCATAAACGATCACAGTCAAAAAGTACTTAACTGGCTGGTTGAAGCAAAATCTTGGTCTGGATTTGTACTTTCTGAACCTGAACATTCCCCATCTGGAACTTTCTCTATGCAGTAATTTATCTTAGTGAGTAATGCCCTGCGTGTGGCAGTTCAGGTTCCACAAAGGATTGCTTTTATAGGCAAAATATATGGAATGTGTTTTATGATTGTGATCAGATATAGTAGTAATGGTCAGAACTTGATATATTCTAGAAGAGAAGTGGTGTAATGAGATGGTAATGATTTACAGAAAAAAAAATTCTATGCACAGTAACTCAGCAGGTAGCACTGTGGCTTGATAGCACCAGGAATGTGTGTGTGCGTGTGCGTGTGCGTGTGTGTGTGTGTGTGGCCTGCAATGAGCTGGAATAGCATAAGCAAGTGTACCCATTTTTAGTGCTGTGGACTGTCTGGGTAGCAGAGGTGGAGATTTCAGGTCCAGAGAGTACAAATCCAGGCCACGATTTTGTTTCAACCAACCAGCTGGGTACTCTCTGACTGTGACTCTTTATACTTGACTGGCTGGTCGAAACAAAATCTTGGTCTGGATTTGTACTCTCTGGACCTGAACTCTCCACCTCTGCTGGGTCGGCTCCAGCTGTCTCTGTTTTCTGGATTAACAGCCATGAAGCACAATGTCCCTTTGATATGTGGAAGATTATCTGGTGAAGAACAAATGAATGTTATATAACAAGATGGAAACTTTTGACAATAAGATAAAGGAAATCAGAAGCCTGCAATGGACTGCAACAGTCTAGAAGGAATATTTACAGAATACTCAATCACCGTAACTGTAAGACTGGGTGGGTGGGTGTTGTGGGTGTCCTACAGCAAAATGAATTCAAGCGACAAGTCCTCTCACTCAATTTTCCCTTTTGATGACAAACACTTAAGAAGCAATACTTATGGAATAGTCATTGTCACAAACAGTGAAGAAGGAATAGTTATGGAATATTCAGTGTCATAAACAGTAAAGAAGGGATACTTATGGAATATTCAGTGTCATAAACAGAGAAGGAATACTCATTGAATCCATCCATCCATCCATTTCCAAACCGCTTATTCTACTACTGGGTCACAGGGGGTCCGGAGCCTATCCCAGAAGCAATGGGCACGAGGCAGGGAACAACCCAGGATGGGGGGCCA
>JAODJX010000048.1:13428688-13457704 GCA_026776945.1 Isichthys henryi | reverse complement strand
GACACCCTTTGAAGACTGTAGTAGGGCATGGCCAACTCTAACCTGGCCTCGTCTTTGCCAGAGTGGGGATGTTTGGGGGGTGTCGGGTGGTGGTATGGCGCTTCCCTTCAGTGACGCATCGTCTTTGCAGCAAACGGGGCGTGAGGGTCAAGGCTGTGTCTGCTCTATCAAGTTATACAGAATATGAGTTGTCTGTCAGATGCGTTAGCAGTTTGGATTAAAGGGAAGCTGCATGTGTCCTTTTTCTTGAGAACGATGAGTCCAGGAAACGGACCAGAACCACTTGAACAATGAGTCAGGGCTATATGATGAGCATTAGCATGCGAGGTATGGCAATTATTGACCGTATCGGGGTAGGAAAACGACTTTGCTTCGGGACTCTGTACTTTGAGCACGGTTAGCCCCCGCAGGACACCCACCCACGCACGCCCCTGCCTGCATAGTGACCGTTCCGGCCTACGCCTCTTTCCATGCCAGGGGGTCTCTTAATGCCCGTGCAGTGAGTCATTGGCGGGCCATGCCTTGATTCTGTGGGCCAGCCAGGCCTGTCGGAGTCCCACAGTCTGGATCAGTTGCAGCTGTGCTTGCTGTCCCTTTGCGGGGGTGGGATCAAAGCCTCAGTGTGCTATGGGGTGTGGGGGGGGTCTGTTAATTGGATTGTCCCCACGAAGGAGATGTGCCCAAATCGACAGGTTGGGCAGTCAAGTAAGGTTATAGCATACCGCCTAGGCGTGACTATGTGGGTGAGAGGGAACACCTGGAGAACCAATCACATTTTCCCATATGCTTAATCCCACTTCCTTCGCGAAATGGAATCCTCTGATCCTGTATTGCACAGTAAATCCCATTATTGCTTTTTAAACAGCCACACACGACCAAATACAAGCTGGCATTTGTGGTGTCAATTCATAGATCTTGGCCAAAGTGTAGGGTGCAACTTAATACTGTTTGTGGGCTCCGTGTGTGCGGGGGGGGGATTGGGAATTTAGTGTCGCACCCTGGAACCCTTGAGGGACTGCCAACCTCTTCCCGTAGCTCCTGTCGCAATGCCGTCACCCCTCTGCTCTTTCTGTGTCAGGTGCTGAATCAAACAGAGGACCATCGCACAAGGGTTCTGCAAGCTGCCGCCAAGACGTTGAGAGTGTGGTTCATCAAGGTGAAGAAGATGAAGGCCATTTACCACACCCTCAACCTCTGCAACATCGACGTCACTCAGAAATGCCTCATCGCAGAGGTGTGGTGCCCCGTGTCGGACCTGGAAGCCATACAGTTCGCTCTACGGAGGGGCACGGTAGGTCTACCCCCCCTCATGCTACCCACCCTATCTTTAGTTTTAATTGGGGGAGCAGTTATGAACCGCATTACTGTTAATGATTTGGGAATTGGATGCCAAAGCAGCAGTTTATATTTGGTTAACCAAGGTGATACCATATCCTTTATGAGGGGAACGCTCACCCTAAATAGAAATTCAGGAGAATCAGATTCAAGATAATAAATTTATGAATAACTTAGTGACTCACTCTCGAGTTCCTGCAAAGATCCCAGAGTATCGGCAGGCAGTGAAAGGGCAGGAAACCTGGCGTGACTGAGCTGTCCGCCCTGCTTTGCTTCTTGAAGGTCTTTCCAGATGGTCAAAATGTGATCCTCATGAACGGATGTCTAACATGCCTTCTTGTCCTCATCAATGATAGACCGGGTTGAGCCATTTTGCCAGCACTTATGAGGACTGACTTGCGTGTTATATCTCTGCTAGTTAAACCTGTATATCTTGATTTTGTCCTTGAAGTAAATAATTTTAAATCAAGTGAAAAAGGGAAATAGGGGAGAAACACCTTTTATGTTGTTACAGAATTGACCCATGTCGTATTACTTTCACATCACCTTGGCACCTAAAGCAAGCATGTATTAATCCATCCACCCTTCTATCTGCTTAACCAGCACAGGGTCGCAAGGTTAGCTTGGAGCCACGCGGCTCAAGGCAGGTGATTTTAAAAAAACCAAAAAAAAATTTAGCAGACATTTCTGCTCAGACTAACAGTGGCCATGTACTTCAAATGAAATCGAGGTAGTCAATGTCGTTTTACCAGTATGAGTGGTGACCGCTGTTTCAGAACTCTGCCTTTGTAGGGTCCCCGAACCCAACTTGTTTGTTTGTTCTGATTGGTCGACCTAATGTGATGTTGTGGGACTAGTTATGCAGTTATCAGTATGTTTTGCACTACACCGTGCATATCTGTAAATACTATAAATTAATATGTTTGTGCATGTATGTAAAGGGTGTAACCGTGTTTGCCGTTGGATGTGTGTTTTTTCATTAGCTCCTGAGTCGTGTGAGTTGTTGGCTGCTCTGTCTGTCCCGCCTCTAGAATTAGACCAATAATTTTTAATAATGAGAGTAACTTCCATTTTAAAACAGCTGCCATCTCCTTTATTGAAAGCACGTTTCTTCGTGCTCCGTCTGTGGGTCTGCCGCGTTGAAAACATTCTCCGCCCTCTAGTGTTGTGGCACAACATACAGTAGAACAAACAGGTGGAGTCATTTTGAGAGCGTGACAGATTAGCGTGACAGATTAGCGTGACAGATTGCTCTCGCAGACATGTTCGATTCTGTTTTATCCGGGTGTGATACTCGGGCTGCCTTGGATCACATATGAGACATCATTTGCCCATCGCCTATTAATATGTGCAATATTTTCACAGTTTTTGTAAAACTGAATCATACTTATTTTATTTAAACGCCTCCCCTTTTATATTTTTTTTGTTTACATTTTTATTCTTGACTCCGTTTATGTTCTTTTTACTTATGTTCTGTTTAATTGCTTTCTATAGCTTATTTTATATTCTGTTCATCTTATTTTTCTTGTTTCTGTGTTTGGAGAGTCTCCCAATTTCGTTGTACCTTGTGCAGTGATAGAAGAGGCATTCGTTCGCTCATTGAAGTGTGTGGCCATCTTAAGTTGAAGGTGAACAAATGTAATGATTTTTAAAAAGGTTAAAAAAAGAAAAAGATTTGCAGTTAAGCCTTGAGAGACAGATACTGACTTTTCATGGGTTTCCCCCTTTATTAATTAGGTGTGCATGTGATTGTCGGGCGTAGTAAATCTGCGGAGACTACAGCCAGTGAGGAAGCCCAATTCTGCAGCTTGCGTCAAGATCATATTGCGCTTTTCTTCCTGGAGCCTCCCAGGCTGAAGTGAACATGGAGCATGAACTACTAGGCACTTGTGTTTTACTCTGCCAGCACGAGGGTGGAGAGAGTAGGATGAAGAGCTGAACCGTCAGCTGTTACACTGTGTCGACAGCAGGATGCACGTGTCGGGTGTCTCTGAGGGAGACTCTGCTGTCACTCCTCCGCTCTCCCTGTCCTATTGTGTTTCTGTGTGAAGTATAATGTACACTTGAGGCATAGCTGTCTTAACCAAAGAAATGTTCAGGCAGTATGTACATGGCAGTTTTCTTAAATTTCGAGTAGTGTCTTGACATGTATGAATATTTCCTTGACCCTGCTTACTTGATTTCGCAGAGAACATAAAGTTGCCTGCAAAAAGGGAACTTAAAAAAAAAAAAACTACTATTTTTACGTGAGAAGTCTTTAGTTTTTTCTTGTACGTTAAATTCGTTGAGTTGTCGAGGGAAAAACAAGCTGTGGTATTTATGGTCTGAACCAGTACTGATGATGAGTCTGTCTTATCTGCAAGGAGCACAAACAGTCTGTTGAGATAGCGTTCATCTCAAGGCAGGAAAGCCGTCGCCATGCAGAGCAGTGGACACGAGGCATCAGTCGCCTGTGGTGTCTGTTTCCGCGATACGCAGGCAGCTGTGTGGTGTGGAGCTCTTGCGTACCGGGTCCGAACCAAAGAGTATGTAGGTGTGGTGTGCCTTTTTTTTTTTTAAATTTTTTAAAATCTTGTTTCACTTTGGCAGGAAAGAAGCGGTTCCACCGTGCCCTCCATTCTCAACAGGATGCAGACCAAGCAGACCCCACCCACTTACAACAAGACCAACAAGTTCACCTCCGGCTTTCAGAATATCGTGGATGCCTATGGGATGGGGACGTACCGCGAGATGAACCCTGGTGCTGATTTACTGCTTCATACGTGACACTCTCCCCCTCTTGAGTTATGCTACACATACACCTTACTTTTAGGGTTGCCTGAGCCACACCTTTTCAGGTACAGAGTATTATACGCACCTCTTTCTTTTCTTTTTAACTCTTACGCTCTCCTACAGTAATTGTTACTATGAGAAGTCACCTGACGTGTGCCTTTGGCATCAATTTGACCCCCAGGGTAGGTGTGAGAATCTCGAACAAAGCTATTGACTAATTCTGCTGTCTAGCCTCCAGCAGAGAACTCTTCAGTACAATTAACAATGGAGAGTACTGGCAGATATGACTAATTTTATACATTTGCATATAAGCATGTTCTGAAATGACTCGAGTCTAAATGCTAGTGTCTGCCGGGGCTTTGCTGAACTGCCTGCCTTCCATGAATGACAGTTCTCCTGTTTTTTCTCGACAGCCCCTTACACCATCATCACTTTTCCATTCCTTTTTGCCGTCATGTTTGGGGACCTGGGACATGGTTTGCTTATGACCCTTGGCGCCCTCTACCTGGTCCTGAGAGAAACACGGATCCTCTCCCAGAAGATTGACAATGAGGTGTGGAAGGATGCCACCATTGGCGCTTTGGACCCCTCAACTTTGTGTATTGAATTGTGTAAAAGGGGGAGTTTCTAGAACCTTTGAGTTCAACCAGGCACCAAAGATATATGTAAATGTGGAATTACTCTGGATCACTTGATAGGAAGCAAAGAACCCAGAATACTTCATTCTCTGCTACGTATAAGAATATGCCTTGACATAATAACGTTTGGTGGAAAATCGAGGGTTATGCCGCCCTTTCCTAATTCTTCTTCATTCACTGTGTAGATGTTCAACATGATCTTCTCTGGCCGCTACATCATCCTTCTAATGGGGATCTTCTCCATCTACACGGGCACCATCTACAATGACTGCTTCTCCAAGACGTTCAATACGTTCGGCTCAGCCTGGAGTGTCCGGCCAATGTTTGGCGAGAATGCAACGAACTGGACGTGTGTCAACCGTTTCCTCCATTCTGGCCGGACACTGCTTATCTTGTCACAGAATAACAATGGTGCAAAGGGTGCTAGCGCTAAGATTTAAACATTGTACTTTTCAGATTCCATACACTTCAAGGCAACAAGCTGCTGCAGCTGGATCCAGCAGTACCAGGAGTGTTCACTGGACCTTACCCTATTGGTATTGACCCGGTAATTATAATTTTGTCACTAGGCCCTGCTAGGAGTCGCTTTCCTGCCATATTGACACGCTAAGGCATTGTGATCCTTTTGTGTTTGTTTTTTTTTTTTTTCTTTTCTTTAAAGCTTTAGTTGTGAAATTTTTGGATTTAAACAAATCTTGTGTGTGCAACTGTGCTACACAGATTTGGAATCTTTCCAGCAACAAGCTGACTTTCTTGAACTCCTTTAAAATGAAGATGTCTGTCATTCTGGGGATCATCCACATGATGTTCGGCGTCACCCTCAGCGTGTTCAACCACATGTAGGCCGTCGGGCTTAATCGGCCATTCCCATCTCATGTCATCTCGCGTCATGATGCTGTCTTTTCATGTCTGTATCCTTTGTGGAATCTTTTGCCAAGTCTCTTCTGATTTTGCAGGTACTTCAAGAAGCCCCTGAACATATTCTTGGGCTTCATCCCCGAGATTGTCTTTATGGCATGCCTCTTTGGGTACCTAGTTCTCCTCATCTTCTACAAGTGGTTCGCCTATGATGTTACCACCTCTAAAGATGCTCCCAGCCTACTCATCGCTTTCATCAACATGTTCCTGTTCAACTACAGTGACCCTACAAGGCTGTACACAGGACAGGTGATCGCCCCTCGATGGCTTGCGCTTGTAGCCCTGCCCTACCACAGTTTTGGGGTTCTGTGTTTTTTCCAACATCTGATATAGCTTTTGTTTTGTCTTTGTAGATGGTCATCCAGTGTATGTTGGTGGTCATAGCCATTTTGTGTGTTCCTTGCATGCTGATAGTGAAACCATTTCTTCTCCGACGTCAGTACTTATGGAAGAAGCACCTGGTAAGTTTGAACGTACTCCTTGTCTGAACAAATTTCTATTTTGTAAATTGATTAAAAGTAAGTGAATGAAATCAAACAGTGTTTAGGCGTAAAGCATAAAGATGAAAGAGCTTGCTGAGTGTGTGGGATCGTTAGCAGAGACAAGTAACCCTATCGGACCCAACAGGGGACACAGAACTTTGGCGGGATCCGGGTTGGCAATGGGCCGACGGACGACGAGGCCGGGATCATCGAGCATGACCAGCTTTCTGAGCACTCAGAGGATGAAGAGGAGGTGAGGATAAGCTGACGCACGCGGGTCTCTTTCTGTGCACACCCCTAGTCTCTTTCACTTTCTGACTCGCATTAAACATTTCAGCCTGGTGAGAAATGTCCAGCCCTCCCTTGCTTCACTACCAGTGTCTTTGACGCCATTATTACCATTAACACTGATTGCCTCTTCATCTGTCTCACTGAGATTGCTGTATCCATGCTTAAGAACCAGCAATAACAGACTCTGGGAGGCTTAGCAGCTTGGGAAAGAGAACGATGTGACTTAGCAGTGAATGAAATCAAAAAGTGGTCTCTTGCTGCTGAAATGCAGAACGAACTTGTACATAAATGCTGGAAAAAAGGGATGGATAGTTTAATTCTGACTGGACCTCCATTTAAGCATACAAGTTGCTATTTTTCAGGTACTGAGCTAGGATTACCTTCAATTATTCAGTCATTGCTAGAGGCTTCAGCCATGGCAATTGTGAAATGGCTTGAGTTTCAATAGCCTGGCAGACAGAATTCTAGGCTCATTTTAGGGGGGTGGCATCCCTGTCCTAACAGAAAACACCCACACGCCTTCCTCTTGGAGGCCTCGGCTATGGTGCTCACAAGAACCCTCCCGTAAAACACAACAGGGCGAGTGCTGATATGAAGCATCCTGCCACTTTCTGCTTCATTCGGATCTTTCTTCCTCTTGATCTTTCCCTTCCTATGTAGTTTCCGGGTGAAAGTAATGAAATGGCACATCTGGTCATCTCTCTGGATGAGAGGGTCTGCTTCACAGCCTGTCATTAAATAGCTGCAAGCCAAACCTAGCAAGTTCTTATTTTGCATTTCCACTATGGAGCTCCGCTGCTCTGTTTTTGTGTCAGGGCTTGTGGTGAGAGAATTATAGTGTATTTGTGAGTGTGTCCATGGCTTTGATGTTGGAATTATCCTTGTGAACCTGTTGCCCTCTTCCTTGTTACGGCTATGGATCCTTGAGCTAGTATTCCTTGTTTGTTTTGATGTGCTTGGAAAAAACCAGGACAATTCAAGAGGCTTGCTAGTATGTCATTGAGGATCATTGAACATTGGCCTCGCCTTGTCAGCGTGATAGCGTGGTTAGTACAGCACACATCTTCCCGTTGCTGTGGAGACACAAGCGCAGTTCTGGGTGCACTGTGGTTCCGGGAATTCCTCGTGGCAGGGAGGGTGAGCTGCAGAGTGTGATGAGACGGGGGACTGTTCCATGTCCTGCTAAAGCTGCAGTGTGTGCCAGGCTATCGCCTCCTGGTCATCGGTTCCATTAGGCCCCAGCAAGTAAGAATAGAGTCCCTATGGAATTTCATTTCAACATCTCCAGTACATTTTGTACATGTAAACAAATCTTTTAAGAATGGTTGCCGAATTATTATATTGGGAAAATAATCAGTGCAGATTGTTGCTGTTTACAAATCTGATGGCAAGTGAACTGTGATGTCGACTCGAAGGAGACGGCATTGTCTGTGAGTTCTGGCATCCATGTTCATGTTTCCCTTTAATGTCATACTTATTTCAAAGACACAAAGGGCTGAAAAATATTCACGTGTGTGTGTGTGTGTGTGTGTGTGTGTGTGTGTTTGTTTCAGTCAGCGGGTGACCATGACAGAACAGAACATGCCCACTGCTGCATAAATACCTTATTTGTTTTTAATTTTTTTTTTTTCCATTACTAATAATTAATTGCTTTCTTCACCCTGCAACTAACTGAAACCTAACCCGTAACAGGCAGAGGAAGTGGTAAGAGACCGCTGCATGTTTACATGCACGTTTTGTCTGTCTGTCTGTCTGTCTGTCTGTCTGTCTGTCTGCGCTTCTGCCTGCATGGCTCTGCCTGCTCAAATGGGTTAAGGTGCATGTGCGGTGTTGAACTCTCTGGGTGGCCCGTGGCTGAATCCATTTTCCCTAGTATTGGTGACAGTCTGGCATTGGTGCTGCGATCATTACGGGTAATGCCGTAACAGTCGGTTTGGTCGAGGTCTGTAATCTTATCAGCTAAAGCCAATGTGTCAGCACTATAATGGCATGGAGTCTTTCCCCTGTATCACTGGCATATTTCTACCTGTTTTGTGTCTTCGGATCTGTTATATGTCAGCTTGATACATGGTGAAATAATGTCGCATTTCTGTACCAGGACTCATCGGAAGACTGCAAAGTAAAAGCCTTGTGTGCTTTTTAGATTGACACGGTCACTGGTGTCATTTCCAGTCTAGTAAAATTATACTGAGAATTCCTTTCTGAAGCATAGAAGCATACCTTTACTAATGTTCCTTTAACAAAGCATCAGTTGACATGACCATAGTGGTAACTGCGCTTTTGGGGGAGCAGTCATTTCAAGCTAGGAGTGGAGATATTGATTCTGCCCTGATCTCACTCCCTTGGCTGTGCAGTTCGACTTCGCTGATGTGCTCATCACCCACGCCATCCATACTATAGAGTACTGCCTGGGCTGCATCTCCAACACTGCGTCCTACCTGCGTCTTTGGGCCCTGAGCCTGGCCCATGCACGTGAGTCCTGCCCGACCACGGCGCAAATGTATGAGTGAGGCGTTAGCTCACTCCTGAGATGCTCATCATTATTTGACTTGTCACAGTGGAAGCTAAAAATTTCAGACAGGCATAAATTAAATGCAGGCACCTTAGGATAGGAGTAGTTTCCTGTTTGGGTTCCCTACATGCAAAGGAGACAAACCCTGACTTGCAAATCAACATATATTTTCCACCTTTTCTGAGAGTAAATCCCTGCACATCACCAGGATTTTCCTTTTGTTTTTTGTTGGCTCGACTCTGGCCTTGGAAGACTGCAGGCCATTCACCCCCCATTCTCCCTTATCTTGTGCAAAGACATTTCCCTCTCTCATCATGCCTGACAACCTGCAGGCATTTACTTGGGTTAAAACAACATCATCTTACTGGATATAATGTTATACATATCTTCTATACTATACTATAAGGATTACATGTTCTTACCCTATACTGAGTCAGTTACGTGATTCATTACCACTAAGTCTAGACATCATATTACCTATGTTCTCTAATCCAACAAAACAAGAGTTAATCTTCCATTCGATATTCGGTTCTACACAGACTAGGGGCTGCGTTAGCTTCCCAGCCGGGAGAGTAACCCAAGGTCATGCTAGCACACCAGGATACACTGTTGCCATCATCTGCAGCCCTCGTAACTATTTGTGTGGCATATATTTGCAGTACATGGTCACATTCACAGTTAACAAGGCCTGGGGCACTGGCGGCGACCCCACAATGAGGGACATCTCCTTGGTGAGACTGAGAGACCCTGACCATGACCTTGTTCTTCCTTCGTGATGTGCAGAGCTGTCCGAGGTCCTGTGGTCCATGGTGATGCGCATGGGCTTCTCGCGCAGTTATGTGGGAGTCGTCATACTGTTCTTCCTGTTCTGCTTCTTCGCCACACTCACCGTATTCATCCTGCTGATCATGGAGGGTCTTTCGGCATTCCTACACGCGCTCCGTCTTCACTGGTGAGTTGATTCTGCTGTTTATGTCCTTTTTGAACTACTTTTGTTCATATGGTAAAGATATTTTCAGTTTAAAAAGGTAATGTCTGCAAGGAGTCATACACTTTATGGGAGACGTCTCTTAATCATTGAATTGAAGTGTTTCACTCAGACCCATTGTATAACATCAAGCGTCTAGCCATGCACTCAGGTTTACAAACATGTGAAAGAATGGGTCATTCTGAAGAACTCAGTGAACTGAAGTGTGGTACTATCACAGGATGCCACCTTTGCAGTTCGTGAAATGTCTTTCATGCTAGATATTCCGCGGTCCTCTGTAAGTGGTATTATTGCAATGTGGAAGTATTTAGGAACAACAGAATGAGTGGGGTCGCGGGGTGCTGAGGCACCAGAGTTCCAGACTTCCTCTGGCATTAACCCCAGCACAAAAACACTACGCTGGGTGCCTCATGAAATCGGCTTCCGTGCAAACTTCACGCGCATGGTCCCAGAGGTGAGAGTCGAGAGTGTTTAACCACTGCACTGCCGTGCCGCCCCTACAGAGGAACAATTCATAAACATTTCATACGTTTCAAAGGCTTTTGTTGGCAAATGCATCAAATTTCTGCAAAGAGTTTGCTGTCCTTCAGAAGACTGCAAAGTCATTTTCTCAGATGAAGCCCCTTTCCGACTGTTTGGGACATCTGGAAAATTTACCATCTGGAGTAGAAAAGGTGAACGCTACCATAAGTCCTGTGTTGTGCCAACAGTGAAGCATGCTGAGACTATTCAAGTCTGGAGTTGCTTCTCGTCCAAGGGAGTAGGCTTACTCAGTTCTACCCAAAAACACTGCCTTAAATAAAGAATGGTATCAAAACGTCCTCCAAGAGCAACTTCTCCCAGTGAGCCAGGTGCAATTTGGTGATGATCTGTGCATATCTCAGCATGATGGAGCACCATGTCACAAGGCAAAAGTGATAACAAAGTGGCACAGACATCATAACCTTAAAAATTTGGATCTATGGCCAAGAAACTCCCCAATTCTTCACAATAACCTTGAGAACATGTGGCCAGTCCTCAAAGTGGATGGACAAGCAGAAGCCCACAAATTATGATGAACTCCCTGCTCCAACAAGGCAGGAATGGATGGCAATCAGTCAGGATTTGGCCCAGAAGCTGATATCCAGCATGCCAGAGCCAATTGCAGAAGTTATGAAGAAGGATCAACAGTCATTGTTGATGTATTTGCCAACAAAAGCCTTTGAAGCAACAAAGTCTGCAAAACACAAAATTTGTGTCGCTGCCAAAACTTGTGGCCATGACTTCTGTCCATATAGTGCACTTTCACTTCCTTTACCAAACTTGAGTATCTTAGCTATTTATATGCAAGTTCAGAATTCTTCAATACGAAATAGTTAACCATTCGTTTAATCGTTTAAACTTTAAAAGTACTTCATTCTGTACTAGGTCTCTACAGTCGTGTCGCTTAACCATGGGGTTACATTCTAAGAAATGTGTCGTTTACATTTTGTCGTTGTGTGAACATCATAGTGTACTCACACAAACCTAGATGGTATTTCCTATACTATACACCTAGGCTACAGTAAACCTTTTTTTAATAAGCTGAAAGAGTACAATGAAAAACAGAGCATAGTAAATACATGAACTAGTAACAGTTATATCTCTCAGTTAATATAATGTACATAATTATGTCCTATATTTTTATACAACTGGCAGCAGTACTCACACGTGCATTACCACAAACACTCCAAAAAAAGCTCCATTATTAGGCCACCGTCATGAGGTCTGTTGTCGACAGAAACATCGTTATGTGGCACGTGCCTGTTTGAATTTCAGGTCTTTGACGCCCCCTATTGGTGAAACCTTGCAGTGCATTGAAAAACAGATTATTGGGCTTTAACATCTGTTCTGACAGCCTGTTGTTGCTATGGGGTGCTGGGGAATGGTGTCTGCTAAGAATATTTTCAGAGGAAATGTAAACACCCCATAGAACTTTTGCGGAAGGTAAGTGCATTATAAATGACCTACATTGTGGTCTCCTGCACCACCACTTGGCTTCATGAAAAATATGCAATAGTAGTAAAGTAAACATTGGGGGGGGGGGGATATATTAACGTTTCAAAATACTTCTGTTGCCAGTAAGCCATTAAAATCCTCCTACATCCGTAATTAATGTTCATTCCGAAGACACTACGCTCCACATCTTTTGCCAGTGTTTGTTTTTGGACTTTTGGAGACAGATCAAAAATCGCATTAATGGCTTAATGATCAAAAACAGTAAGATGATTTGCTTTACTTTTGATATTCATCAGCGTTTTTGTCTCGGGCTTTTCTCAAGGACTTCTCGTTCTATAAATATGGGTTTGATAAATGGATACGGTTTCGTTGCTTCCAGGGACTTTGTGAAAATAGTACAAAATAATATTGTAATAATCTGCTGTCAGATCTGTTTAAAGGAGTCTCATGTCTATGCCTTATGTCACTCTCAAGAGTTCAGGCTCGTCTGGTCTGGTCTGGTCTGGTCTCGTGTGTAAGCAAGAACCTACGGTGCATCTGTACCAACGCAGACAAGAATCCACCCAACCACCCAAGAGTTCAGTTGCAGATTTTCTGAACTGGGGCCTAATCTTATTAGTGAGCCACACCAAATGCAACAAGCCAACAAATATCATCAAAACAAAAGCAATATATAAAATGAACCGGGCCCCATAACCAACATAAACATGGGAGAAGGATAACCATAACAGCCACTACAATCTGTGAGGAATCTTACAGTGTGGACACACATCTGCTCTGACTCGGCGAGAAAGCTGATTGACTGGTAGAGCAGAGGAGGTCGACCTTCACATCTATCCCTCATTAAGCCCCACTGGTGGTGACAGTGTGCTTGTCTGTAATGAACAAAAATACAGAATACATCCAGCGATGAAAGAATTCCCGATGCCCAGGCAAAGAAGTGTCCTCATGCAGGTCTTTTGAGACCTTTCCGGAAGGTCCTGTGTGGCCCTTTATGTGTGGGACCGTGGTTTATAGGTAAAACCCTTAGTATGGTCACTGCTAGCATGTTGTTCAAGGGTCGGCTTCAGTATTAATGCCTTGACATCTGAAATAGTGGCAATGAAATAAAATCCAGTTTATACATAGCAGCTCATTTCACCACATGACTAATGTTGTTAATGGCACTTCCCATTATGGCTGGGCTGGAACTGGTTTCATTCAGAGAATAGCGAGATTGCCTCCGGTTTCAGTGCCTAGTATTTTTATACCTGCTGCATTGATTGATGTTGTTTACCTACTAAAGAAACAGCCTTAGGTGTTATTGCCAAGGATGTCTTGGGTCTTCTTACGACTACAAGCGGTTTGTATACCTGCCCCTCCCCCTGGAGGTTCAGTCGATTTTGGTAAAATCTGTATTTATAGAGCAACTAGTTAAGAGGGATCTGAAAGTCATCTAAAGCTAGTCACGTTCTCCAGATTGTTGTTACCCAACAAGCTAATTTATGACATAATCTTCTGGAAGTTTCGATGCACAACAGTTTCCCCACTGAAGTTCGCCAGTGGTGATTCTCCGACGTTTCAGCTTCCTAAACTTCACCCCTAACCAGGTCTGAAATCTCTCCCCTTTCCTGCAGGGTTGAATTTCAGAACAAGTTCTATGCAGGACAGGGGTTCAAGTTTGTTCCATTCTCCTTCAACAGCATCCTCCAAGGAAGATTCGATGATTAAATAAAGCACAGCTCTCACTGCCTTGTAAATCACAAGTCACCCCGACCTTCCAGGAATCACCTTCCTGTTTAGTGTAGTCATGCTCTAGTCTCTGACCAACATCTGCTACAGGACTGTGTGAGTGATATTTTCTGTGTTATTCTCATTTTTATTGTGTGTTTGTTTTTTTTGTTTTTTGCCATGACTGAATTTTGTTTTTACAAGCGACGTACTTCAGTGATCATCGAAGGTTTTCAGAATAAGCATTAAAGTATATTTTATACCTTAACTTTTATAAACAAATATTTAATATTAAACTTTGCAAGTAACACGAATCATTTTAAAATCTACTGCTGGGGGTTAAGCAAGTGATCCAGCGTATTCGAATAAGCTGTTTCAATCCACTATCACTTTAAAAATAGAAAATGTCCATTATTTATACATAGTTTTACATACAAGTCATTTTGAGAAAGATGAGATCTTTGGAGTCTGCGGGGTGTACTTTTCTGTCTATGTTGAACTAAACTGAACTAGAAACAAGAAAGATAAGGAAATTATTTGTTATAATAATGAGATGAGACAGAAATTGTGTGCTGTGTCATAGAGGCATTGTCTGTGTCGTGGATCCTTGAAAACTCTTGTATGGACAAAAAGGGTAATGCTTATTGCTTCTAACTTAATTTACATAATCTACGCAATTCATTTTTGTAGTAGGAAGAATTGTTCTAGTGAATCCTGCCTCTGTAATCTTTTGTCATCTTTCTAAACATAATTTCAGTTACCCTTACAACAGGAAACAGAATCATAAGTGTGTTTGGCCAGTTTCATCCCCTTTCTCAGCTCCCTTGCCAGCCATTTTGCTTGCTCTCGCCCTCAGATGAGTACCATTCGCTTCGTGAAGACTTGCTGTTCAAAGCGATGATGCATAAAATGGACTAAATGCTGTCAGAGGCTCAGTAAATTTGAGGATGCATTTTATTGGTAGTGGTTATGAAAATGCTCCATGTAGTTGCTGAGAAATATTCTCTGGAGATCTTGCATGTGCCATTAAGGTTGGGAAGATTGCCGCTGCTAGAACAAGGCATTGATTCAAAGGGCAGGCTGAGGTGTATCACACCTTTTATCAAATCTAATTATAACGGAGCAGCATGGTCTCATTCTGCAGGAGTGGCCTTTCACCACCAGTGGGAAGTGTTGAGTAACTGAGACCTAACTGACGTCTGCTGAATGCCAGTTATGTCATATATTGTTTCGCGAAAATATAAAAAGTGAATACAAGTTGGGCAAGCTGCTACATTCTAGAAGAACGGAACGTTTTCCTCACCAGTAACGTGAAAACTGAAGGGCACTACACGAACGGGAGGACACTATTTCACAGTTACCTTAATTCACCAAATTCCTATTTATATCCTGCAGAAATGTAACTTAAAAAGTAGATTTGACTTGGTTTATCCTGGAACTCATTTCTCCAGTGTCAAACACAGAGTTCCCAAACATATCTGTTGGAGTGACCTAAAAAATATTTACCTGTTTGTCACATTTGATCTGCAAGTGATTCTGAAGAGTAGAGTTGTGTGCAGTTATCATTGACTTAGTTGTTTTTGTTCACTCTATGTTGATTTTTATTTCTGTTAAGGACTTGGGCAGGATGATGTGAAGGGGTGGACATTTATGAAATGATGATGGACCATTATTGGTACAAATTGCTGGGTGTGAGCAATCAGTGTTGTCCAATATGTTGCGTGAGGTGTACATTTTACATCGGGACATGTTTGTGCATTGAAATTATTAAAAAGATGGGAAAGAGGATGGCTGGTCACGTGTCTTTGTGTGTATGGAAGCAAGTTCAATATTTGACATCCCCAGTTGTGTGTGTACAAAGTGTTGCATACACAAAAATGGTGAGGACCTTGTACCACTGAGTTATGGATGCTGAATAGAAGTCGTACACTATTATACTGGCCCTCAGGGTACTAGCTAATCTTGGCGGCAATGAAGAATCATTCGTAACTGTATTAAATAATATAAACGTTACAACCCATTTACCGTGGAACACATCTGTACATTACAGCAAATTTGCATTTGAAAAACTGATGCAACCTTCTGCCTTTTTCCCCCTAAATTTACTATGCCTGCTCAGCTCAGGATACTTTTCTGCCTCGTGATGCATGTTGAAATTTGGGTAATAGTGCCGCTTACGTCACATTAAACATATTCTAAAACATACAGTTGAGTTGTTGATTTCCACACGCAACACGATATAATCAACATCGTTTACTTCATTAGAAAAATCCATTGTTAAAACGACAGAGTATGGTGGGCAACTTTGCCTGGGAGACGGGTCTCTCCGGGATCATCCCCATTCTTTACTCTGTATAGTTCCCATATATAGTTTGCTGTACTGGGCAGTATATTATGATTGTATATAAGCATACCCTAAGAAACTTACTGCTTTTACTGTGAAGATTGTTCTAACAATACCCCCCTTTTGCCACATCAGCCCTCAATTTTGAGAAATGGGAGCCCATTATGCGCTTGGCATCCCTGCAGAAGGCGGTGACTCCCCGAGTCCCAGCCTGTCCCCGCCAAGCAGTGTCATGAATGCCCATGATTGGACATCCTGCAGGCTGCACATGTGAACTGCACCTCTGTGTCCTATGTAAGCAAACAGAATCTCCGGGGGGGGGGGGGGCGGCAGTGGTTGTACAAGTCTGTCTTTCTGTGGAATACACCTAGTTGTCTGTGAATCTGTATTTGTGGAACCACAACCACCTCCACCTTGCAGTAGTTCTCCAGCCTGTCCAGGATTGACACCCGTGGGAGGACCCGTCTGCAGCACTCGTCCTGCCTACTGATGTCCTGGCACAGAAGGACGGCAAGTTGAAGAGGCACTGCAGTGTGGCGTTCATATAACACGTCTGGCCAAGGTTTGGTATACAACCTTTTCAGAATTGGCACCGAGTAGCACGACCAGTGTTCCCAGGTGACCTAATGACCAAGTGACTTTTGTGAGGAGAACATTATTATTATATACCAAATAATAATAAGTAGATGCAAGAAAGTCAGAGTTTGATATGTTACAGGGTATCGGGAAGTGAACGGGGTAAAACACGAGTGGAATACTGAAGGATAACGTTAGGTGGCTGCATATATTTTACATCCATTATATTTTATTAATAAAGGCAGGGAGTGTGGAGCGTATCAGAACGGGAGGGGGCGTACGTTAAAGCACTAAATACTCTACAGCATTCAGGTCACGGATAACTGCCAAACGCTGCTGCCCCTACGTGCACACGCATGCACTGACGCGCCGTAGGAACGGCAGGCGTGAACGCGGTGATATGCCAAGGACGCGCGTTTTTAGACCGACGATTTATCTACTCTCGTTAAAACAAACAAAGAACACAGCGGATATTTCCCGGAGAATAGTCAGCCTAATGTACGGATGGCTGGCAGGATAAGGCGAGGGTTAGATTTATGATTTATGTCCTTTAAAAATCAGTGAAATTGTTGTATTTATCTGTCAGATATTTAGACAAAATGGTCATATTTTTATTAGGTTATTACTCCCATCCAAATGTTTGTCATTTATCATTTAAAATAAATACGTCTTAAATTAAGACATTTATTTTCTTATGTTTTGATCTGTAGTTGTTTTTGTACAGAATTATATAAATGTTAGTTATCCATCACAATGAGTTTTAGTTTACCCAAGTTAATATGTAGCGTTAGGGACTCAATAATAAAGCGGTGGTTTACGGCGTCCTTTAGTGTAGTTCCTGAATTCCTCATATTTTGCTGTATTTCAATGTTGTATTTGATTTTATTTTTTTATTTTTTTATTAACTAATGTTTATACATGCATTCTGGGACATTTGTAATTTAATAAATAATGGCGTGTGTGGACATTCAAGTTTTCCGTTTTCATTATTGTGTCAAATATTAACAAATAATATTCTGCAGATGGAAAAGTTGATCGGGACAGGTAATAGTTTATTCCCTAAGTTTTGCCTTGCTCTCACGGTCAATATTAGTCAATGTACTCAGTTTATTTCGTGAGTGTTTTAAGCATGAAATTCCACGCCGTGGCACTGCAGTACAAGGTTATACGTTCCGTTTGGTTGGGTCGAAAGACAAACCTATATATAGCCAATTAGTTTTCAAACAGCTGGTACGCAACAGTTCACCTTTTGCTTGTTGTACTTAAATTAAGATGCATTTTTAATTATTTTTGTTGCACCGCACGCCTTACTTCCGGGTAACTCGTTCTCAGATTGAATGTCTGTTTCGTAAAATGCTCCGTAAATGGATGCCGTCTGCTAAAATATGCAAGCTCACTATTCATCTTGACCTTGTTTTGACACAGAGTGATTCCTGCTAATTCTTCCAAACCCTCAATGGGATTCCTCTTTCAGCGCAATTCTGCTGCAAGGCAGGATTAGACCACATGCTTGCTGGCCCCCACATGGGCCGATGGTTAAAAATAACTCAGATTGTGATGAGACAAGAACAAGATGTACGCAGACGTTCTTCTCGAGTTCTTGAGGCCATAACCTTGGCTTCAGTAGCCAAAGTAGTGTGGAGCTCAGGCATTTTTCTCAATGATCATTTCCCAGTGTTTGGTGGGTTTCTCCCCGCGCGTAATCACACAGACTCCAAATAATTCCGTTTAATTTAACAGGCTGAAACAATTTGCCCCATAACCATTTTCAGATCAGAAACATACCCGCAAACTGTTAAACGTTAATTTGAAAATAAGCCATACAGAACAGCTTAAGATCTTTGACAGCCTTATAAATAAAATCGTAAAAGTCAACAGAAAATACACTGGAGCACATTGAGTTCCCCACCTGGACTCTGCAAATTATGAAGCTATTTAGTCATCATAAATCATGGATTTAAGAATTCTTAGGCACTTATTTCACTATCCTCTGTTCTGCTACTGGAACACACCACACTGGTCTATCCAATCCATCTTTCCTTATCACTTGTCTTGCGCAGGGCTTTGGGAAAACACTGGTAACAAGATTATCTATCTATTGGAACCATCTCTGCTCAGTTCACGTAGCTGCAAATCTGACAGACAACTTGCTTTCCAAAGATACATTATCAAGGTATAACCTTTGTGCATCAATGGTATGAACTGTACCTGATGATTTACATTTCAAAATGGTAAGAATTTCCTGCTAAATATTTTCTTTGTAACAGAATGAACTCAAAATAATTCCGCCTTTCCACGAATCTTAAAATATTTCGGATGGAATCAGTTCAGAGGAGCCATATTTTTTCAAGGATTAAGGAGAGCTAGAGAGCCTCTGAACCTACGGTGACTTCTGTATCCTCTTAAGGGCATCTGCAGCTATCTTTGCCAGTTTTTTTTCTTTTAATATTGAAAGCTCATGTGCTTGGAAACTATTAACCCAAAAACTATGGGAAATTAAAGCAGTTCTTCACTCTGGCTGAACAGTGCTAATTCCTATAATACTTCTAGCTTGTCCAAAAGCTTTCTTACATAACTACTCTCATTACCATCATGGGTAACTGGAAGTAGAAAATTGCACACAATGCGTGTAAGAAGCTGACTCTGATGACCTCTTTTGACGACCTCTCATGCGGGGGTGAGTCGTATAATCAGAGTTAATGGATGTGCGGCCGGCTACGGTGACTGGAGCCCCTTGAAAGGGCGCGTTCTGGGGCTGGCGGATCTACTTGCCTGCTCAGCCTCTGTGCCCCTTCATCACCTCAGAGACATGATGCCCATGACAACACGGGTGAAGCGATGCTGTAACATGACAAGGGCTCCCAAGTCAGCCTGTAAATGTAAATCATCGGGAGAAATTCATACTATTGATGCGGCACATTGTTTGTGAGGACTGCACTTTAATGACGGCGTGACAGTCAGTTTCTGAGCAAGAGTAAATGCTTGTGGCTGAAAGCACAAGCATGCTGCTTAACAGTTAAGTTACAGAAAACAAGCACCAGTCTAAATAGTTAGGGATTAAAGCATTAATCTAGTAATTATTTAAGATGGGTCTCTTACGAGGGTAGCATGGTGGCTCAGTGGCTCATGTTGTCTCACAGGGCTGGAGGTCTAATTGTGGGAGTTTTACTTGCACAAAATTTTTCAGAAGGCAGAACAAAAAAAGATATATCCAGAGAGATAACCAATCAGATTGTAGAGGAGGTGGGTCCAAAACATCTGATTGCTTGGTCCTGCCTCTTCTGGCTGCTTGGACCCACCTCCGCCACAGTCTGATTGGTTCTATCTCTGAACCAATTATTTTTCATTCTGCCCTCAGAACATTTTTGCGTAAGTAAAGCTCCCTTGAGCTGGAGGTTTGAATGTCGCTCCATGTGAATATGCATGTGTGGAGCATATATGTTCTGGAGGTGCCCCCCCTCCTTGTATCCTGTGGTGCCTAGAACAGGCTCCAGGCCAAATCCCGCAACCATTTTTAAAAAAAAGTTAAATCTGCTTTTGTATGATTAAAAACGTACTTCTACATGAACAAAAAAAGTACCTTATTTTGTTTTTTTCATAACTATAGTACAAATAAGTATGGCAGACAAGCTGCCAAACTATTAATTCTGCACTACTAAAAAAGTTTAGATAAGCTGAATAATCATATGAGGCATATGATGCAACAATATCATTAGTGGCAATGAATAATGTGACTAGAAGATTTAAAAATGTATTCTGAGTTTCAGGAGAGACTAGGGCAGGAAAAGAAAAATATGACCAAACTGAATGAATTAGGCCTAACAGATTTTTAAGTAAAAGCAGCCCCTATACGATATCCCAAGGACCAAGGCAGTTTGCCACCGATAGGAAACACCAGCCTCGTTTGATCTCCAGCAGTCTGGTGCCAATTTAGAAAGGGGAGAAAAAAAGTGGGACGACAGCGGAGAAAATCACGCAGTGTGGACTCCCCCCTCTCCAGGGCACTAGCAGAAAACTATGGTACCTAAAATTTCTATGGTAGTGGTACAGAAGCTCATTGTTCCAGGTTTGCGCAGGTCTCTTACAGGCTCTCCAGTTTCTGACTGTAGTCTAAATTGAATCGATGCCTCTAAATTGCCCAGACTATGTGTGTTTCTTCTGACGCCTGGCAGCCCAGCCAGAGTGTCCCTCAGTTGGTTCCCTGTGCTTTCTAGTATAAGTTCCTGACTCACTGTGAAATTGTACTAGTTCTATATAGCAAAAATTCCAAGAGAAATTGAAGGTTTTTTTTTCCCCTTTCTTTTTTGATCATCCAAAACTAAACATAGACCTAACTGTTTTGTTCAGGACAATTTAATCAGTGCCTGGTTTTATTCAAATTCGTTTTTTCCCTTTATATCCAAGGCTAGTGATGCCTTGCCAACTGTGTATCTATTTTGTGCTGTGGATATGTGTGGGAAGTGTGTGGCAGGAAGTAATTGTTGTGGATTTGGATGACACCGTCTGACCCAGTGCGACTCCTGCTCAGAACCTCTAGCTGGTGTTTCTGACCAGAGAATAAATAGCTCTTGTATCTGAAAGCACTTTTCAAAGCACGGACTGCAGGGGAAACGTATTACTTATTTAGCAGTAGGATGACTTTTGTTAAATTGTGAAAATTTGCTTTCTGGAAAAAATTTGCAGAATTGTCTCAGTGTCTTGCTGTGCTTATCCACGTGCCATTTTAATTAACCCTTGGGGATAAAAAAAAAGTAATTAGAATCTCGATTTGATACCGTTCTACATACAGTACTGTAACAGTTAATTACTAAACATATATTAACTGCAAAGTTCAATAGTCCCATTTTGCCAGGTGTCCCATTTTAACAAAACGCGCCCTATATTTATCTATCTTTATTATTATTATTATCTAAAGTCTATTAAATTACTTCAGAACTGTGTCAAATTGTGACATGTGGCAGGGCAGTCTTTTAAAATGTATTTTTGTTAAACCTTTATTTTGTCAGGCAAGACACTAAGAACAGTTTCTTATTTACAATCAAAGGCTGGAAATTCCCAGAAAACAGTTGTGAGGGAAGGGAAAGAAAACGAGGGGGAAAAAAAACAATTTGATTAAATCGAAGTAAAACATCTGCAAGTGTCATTAAAAATGCCCACAAGTAAGCTGTTTTAAACTGATATAAATCCAGTTTTACTGTTTTATGTAGCAATTTCCAACCATTAGCAGCAGCTGATTGGAATGACAGCAGGCCTGTACATGTCTTATATTTAGGGACTTTTACTCTGTTGTAAAGAGAAGACTGTGTATTGTATTCGGTCACACCTATTAGTTGCAATAACTTATTTAACTATGGAGGTGAACAACCAATCAAGGGATAGTATGAGAGGTGTGCAGGTACGGCCATTTATCCAAAGAATAGAAATGGCAGTGGTGTGTTTAAAAGTAACAAATCGTAGCAAATCAAATAGCAGAATGATAAATTTTATCAAGCTTTTGAAGTATTCTTCTGCAAAAACTGTATTTAATTGTATCTCAGTACATAAACAAGGGAAGTGCTGTCATTTGAACAATCATGCGTTTGGCAGCAGAGTTGAAAGTTAGAATGGTTTCCATGTGGAAAACAATGTTTGTATTTACTGACGGCAGTTTGGTGGCATGGTGAGAGAAGGATGCACGAACCAGATTCCTAGTTATTTATGAATCATAACCTGCTCAGGAATTCTTCCATCTCTGGTGATAATGTCCAAAGTGGAGGGAAACGCAATTCCCTTCTGAGCATATAAACAAAATACTTTGTCAGGGGGGTTTCCCCTACTGATTGTATACACTGTATAACTCAAGAATACACATAAGTATACGCCACAAAAGTTTTATGACTTTTTCCACAAAACACATTAAAATTGTTGTATCCTAGGCTTGCCTGTATTTAACATTTTTTATTTGTACCATTCATGTATTTTTTCCTTAACTGGGGTATTTCTGGATAACTGCTCTCTTGGGAACAATTGTGCTGGTTTCATAAAAGTGACATTTAAGTACATTTTTAACTGGCACTTTTTGTGACATATTTAGGTTTTACCAGAGACTGGTATGGACCCAGAAACACATCTGCACTGGTATATTTCAAGGTATTAAAAATGAACTATGATTAATAATCAAAATTGCAAAACATGACAATGTGTAAATATGATGAAAGTATCCATCTCTAAATTAGAGACCCTCAGTTTATTTTATTTGATTTTCCAAATAAAGTTGATGATTTTATTTTATATTGGTATGCTAGTTTGTTTTAGGACCACGCTCAACAGTACTTCAATTGTATGTGATTTTATCTGTTCTTCTACAATAAAGATCTTTTCTCTGGGCAGTGAGTTCCCTTTAGGTCAATAACATTTTGCCGATTTTGAGCTGGAACCTGTGGTCAGAGACATTGGATATTTCTGAATAACACTTCCATATTTAGACAGTAGTGGTGACCTACCGCCTAGAGAAATTTAAGTTTAAATCAAAGCACTTTTTAAATATTTTGACGAAAAACAAAACAGCAGTTGAATTTCTTCCTGGCGGTAATTTAAAACTGGCTTAAATGGGTAGAATCAAATCTGTTTCGAAATGATAATGCTTTCCTTTAAGGGTACACATGAATCCCTTTGAAGCAGGTTTTTAATATTTTGATTTATCTACCGTAAAAATTATGACCAAAGCAGGAAGAACATTAGAGTCCCATAAATAAAGACTTTGTGTGCTTATGTAAGCAGGGCTCATTCTGTGCATTCTTTATATTTATATTTCTTGCCTCAAACTAGAGCTAAACAGATGTAATCATGGATGAGTGAGTGTAATCATGAATGAGTGAGTGTAATCATGGATGAGTGAATGTAATCATGGATGAGTGAGTGTAATCATGGATGAGTGAGTATAATCATGGATGAGTGAGTGTAATCATGGATGAGTGAGTGTAATCATGAATGAGTGAATGTAATCATGGATGAGTGAATGTAATCATGGATGAGGGAATGTCATGCCTGGCTCTTTAGGCCTTGCCCTGCCGGATAAGAGCCCATGCCCTGCCGGATAAGCACCCATGCCCTACTGTAGCCTCCAGCTCTGAGGGAGTCGATCTTGAGAAGGTCTCTCACGCTGACACTGTCTGGCAGTGTTTTGGTAACCAAGCTTGCGTGTTATTCTGCTTCCCTTCTCAACATTATCACATTAGTATTGTTGGACAGACAGGCCAAATTCACATTTATTTATTTTAGCGAACAAGGGCCCAACGATGACGTCACTCTGTCAAGCATGTGATTTGAACCGACAACCTCCTGATCACGGGCCTCATCCATTGAGCCACCTCAATGCATTTTGTTCATGTTGATTTTCCTTTGCAGTAAATATGCTTTATTTTTTGGGATCACTGATAAATGTATGGGTGATGCCTCACTCATTTTGCTTGCGAGGTACAGTTCCTTGTGGGAGTCAGTTAGCTTGTGTTATTTCTAGCATACAAGAAGTCCTACGGTGGATTAAAATGCAGGATACTAATGTCAACCTCATTCCACTACTCTCGTAAAATCAGATAAGTTATTGGAGTATTTTCTGCTGGATAAATCGCTGAAGCACACAACCTCTGAGTTCCTTCTGTAATTTGAATTAACATATTTTTGATCCTTAACTACCTAAAATATGCTGATGTGTTAGAGGCCCTACTGATTTGTAGCAAAGGCTTTGCTGAAAACCAGACCGAATGCCATTAACGGTTAAAAAACAGGCTCGTTGATGACTACTGTGTTGATATAATTATTCAAGTTGACATTGCCCCTTAAAGGTTTCAAGGAGATTCATTGAAGAAACAACGATTCCTTCATTTTAAAACGACAGACATTAAACATTGCAGTTTTTACAAGTTTACAAGGTACAAAGTTTTAATCACTAGCTCTGTTCAATAGGAAATTATGAAAGCAAGTGAGAAATGAATATTTATGGGTTACGGTCACATTCATGCAGTATAACAACAAAAGCATGTCTGACTGTATGTGTACAATTATGCTCAATCAATCAAAAAATAAGCACATTTAGTGTTAGCAGAAGCTTTTCCTCATATGTCTCTCACACACACTTGACTATTTCTTGGTATATTTTGCTCACATAGCTAGGCGTCTGGAAGCATAGCCGCTATCCCATGGAGCTGAACGTGGTAGCAGCTGTTTTCGAATCAAATGGGCTGGAATGGCTTTTACGTCTCTGAATGTTTTTGTTGTTGGGCAGCAAGGCCTGGAATTGGCTTTGGACTTGGAGAGACTCTATCTTGGAGGCATAGAGCAAGCTGACCCTTTTTGTGCATTTCTGCTGTGTTTTGTTAATGAAGCCTAGTGCTGTCATCCTACATCAGCTTCACAGCTTTTCCGTGTCACCCCCCAGGGCAGTGGAATGCACCTGCAAGTCTGGGGGAGGAAAAAAACAAAGAGCAGGACTGGTAGAGGTGAGGATGCTGTATGGTCAGGGGTACTTACTTTAACACATAGGTTTACCTGGGCTGAAAGACCTCAAGTATACATCCACCCATTATCTGTAACCACTTGTCATATTCACAGTTATGGGGGTTATTTGGTAATTTGGTTATTTGGGGGGTAATTAACCTCGGCATATTTTTAGACTTTGGGGGGGAACTGTATCATCTCTGGGCTTCAACTTACCTTGTTTTGTAAATTTTTTACAGCTGCCACACATCCTGTATTTTTTAAGATTGTCCCGTTTTGAACCAATATGTAATTTGTACCGTATTTTCAACCACACCAAAATACAATATAAATCTTGGCCACATGACCAATCCCCCCTAACAAATTTTTATCCAGTCTTTTTACAGATCCTATTATCGGAAGACCCCACAGCCCCCATTATTGCATATTGCAGTGGGTATTAAAAAATGCAGAAGTTGTACTTCTGTATGATGAACATGTAGTAATTGAGTTCATCATGTAATAACCAAAATGGATGTCTTCACTTACATTTTGTCGAGTTATTACATAATGTCCGATACAAACCCCATCTCTGGACTTTGAGGGGCCTGGTGAGAAGTTCCAACTAGACTAAGTTAGGGTGTGTCACTTCCGATAAATGGCATCGCATGCAGAGGTGTGACAAATAAGTCAGAGGAAATGGAAAAGATGCGTGACGTACTTCTTATAACGCTAGTGTAGGAAAAGTCATTTGACATATTGGCTTTCCGATGTATCACAGCATGTTATCTTGTAGGTCATTTCCTTTGTACAGACTGCTACCTGTTTATCTAATTTTGGTACGAAAGAGTACATAGAACAGACTCGGATGCAAATTTTTGTACCAAATGTTTTCCTCCCCCGCCCATTGTTGCATGACATATTACTACAACCAAGCCTTCTATGTCACCAAACATGGTGAGCATGCAAATACTAAATTAATCAATCCACCGATTAAATGAACACTTTCTAGTAATACTGAGAACGGAGATGGTCGTGACGCATTTTAATTGCTTCCAGTTCACGGACCCTGATCCAGTGCGATTGGCAGAGTCAAGCAATAACATGGAAATCAGTCCAGCATTCAATGCACCACAGACCTGCAGAAGCACATGTACTGCTGTACACATGACTGGGGTACTGCTGCTGGATTAACAGCTGGAGAAAGAATGGAATTACTATGAAAAAGAAAAACAAAATAAAAAGTGAAACATTTCTCACATTCCACACTTAAAGCAGCAGGATATTCCTGAGGGAAGCAGATAGACCTTCTCCTGGCCCTTGGCTCCAGGGGGCCAGGAACATTAGACAAGTTCTGGTGCAGGTCCAGCTGAGTTGTGCACAGGAAGCTCGTGTTAAGGGGAGGAATTTGGCTCCCTCTCAGTCCAAGCCATTGTTCAACCTGTAGAGGGTAAACAAGGGCAGGAGGGCACCGAGGTCAGAGGGGTGGCTCAACTGGGGGCTTGGGATGGAGAAGACATCCCACGCAGCTTCATATTCACGGGTCTGGGGTGTTTCTCAGACGCCTTCATCTCCCTTGAACCACTCTGTGGGTAACTGTCCTGGATGGAGCAACCAGATTGTATTTTTCCGAGCTGAGCAATACTGAAACTATTAGCATAGTCGACCCAATCGTTTTAAATATTTCAGGGGCTACAGAAGCATTGACTGAATTGTTTTTTGGTGGTGGGGGGGGGGGGGGCACTCAGCAAAAGATTAATAAAAATGCTTTTTGGTCATGTTTTACCAAAAAGATGGATTTGGAAGGTAGTTTTAATACAAAATGTACATTTTTATTTCCTTGATACAATTTAGCAGGCATAACAATCAATAGAAAATAATAATAATAATAATAATAATAATAATAATAATAATAATAGCTGATCTAACAGACTAAACAAAAAAACCTGCCAGGAATGTGGTCATTACAGTACAAATAAGGTAAAAATAAGAAAATCATTTACATTACAAATATAAAAAGACAGTAGAAATATATATATATTTTTTTCTTTTTACAGAGCAAATTCAAACAAAAAAAAAAAGTTTACGACAAAATATCCCCCATCGAACAGGAATTCGAACAGGTGACACCATTTAACTCCCCAAACAGACCTTCAAAAGTTTGAAAGGATCAGTTCTCTGCCCTGTATTTGTGAGAGATGCAGCTTGATTTCAGTGATATTCTGCCCAAAATACATCTACTACATAGGATCAGCTGATGTAGCTTTTAGGAGAAAACAAGAGAACGCATCAGAACAAAAGATATTCAGGAGGAAAATGGGCAAAAAGTGCAACGTTAAGCGGAAAATCTAGGCTTGTAAAACATACAAATGAAAATGTGTATTCGGCGTTTGGTGGAACGTCACTGAAAACAAGTTCAGACAGTGATCACATACATGTGAATTAATCAGACTTGTGCATGTTCAATCCACAGTTCAACCTTCGGCAGTGCCTCGACATCTGTCCAACGGGGAACAAAAAGTGCTTAAAAGTCCGTCAGACTTAGGAGAGGCTTGAAGAAAAAAAAAAATATATATATTCAAAAAGAGTATTCAAGAGTCAACCACACAGGCTAGTAAAGTCATTTGACAAAATGTCACTATCCATGAAGATTGTGCCTCAGTGACGGGATTTTAGGGAACGCCGGACCTCTCCAGCTCGTCAGCAGTAGTCGGAATGTCCACAAGGCCTGCGACCAGCCAGACAGGTCCAGAGAAACAACTGGGAGGCTACTTCAGACATTCCTTAGATGTTTAGCTGCGAGTGAGACAATGAGGTTTTTCAAAGCACAGAGATTCTCATGGGCTTGCCGTGTCTCTCTCGCCCTGGGGACGAGGAACTTTCCCGGTACAGGAAGCAGCCTTTCCTTGAACATCTGCTTAGTCATGTGAGGATAGGAAAGGTTTTAATGGAAATGAGAGTTGGGGACGGGGCGGTACACAAGTCAACTTTGGTTAGAAGTTCCAGGATTGAGGATGGTGGTGTAGGGACAGACGGCGGACGTCCACAGCCCCAACATTCCGACGTTGTCCAAATGCTGGGCTCACAGACACACATACAGCTTCTCAAAGTGCTTCAGATCAGCCCCAAAGGGGCCTCTCCACAAGGTTCTCCAAGTCTGCTCATCCCCGCCAACGGCTCAACAGATCATCTCCTGCTTGATCTCGGAGCGGGTGGGGAAGGGCTCGTCGAAAGGGAACGGGCCCCTCGCCAGCTTCATCTCGCTTTGGCCCGAACACGTGCTGTAGGAGGCCACTATGACCAGCTCTGGCGAGGGCGTGGGGCTCTCCGGCTCCGACTCGGACTGGCTGTTCTCGGACAGCAGGTCGTTGTGTCGGTGTGGCTGAGGGCTTGAGTGGCTGTCGAGCCATGGGTGCTTCAGGCAGTCCTCAGCGGTGGCTCGTTGCCTGTCGATGCACAGGAGGAAAAACAGCTGCATGTTAAAAAAAAAAATAAATAAAAAAATCAATCTCCCCACAGGCCGTCGTCCTAAAAGTCTGCTACATGTAACCCTGTCCTCATTCTTCGAGTGCTTGGATTTAACGGTGAGAATTAACCTGGGCTGCAGTTTTCAGCATTTTGGTAAATAGCTGCCACACTGGGATCCCTTTTTCTCCGTCCCTCAGTGTTTCTCGTCATCACCACAAACTATTCGCACAGGTCTTTGTCCCTGCTGTGATCCTGGGGGCCCCCATTGAGCCAATCGCCAATGAGCCCCGTAGCACGGCACTTTAAAACTGCGGCCAGTCCATTAGACCTGCGTCATAGATACTCTGTACCGTACTGGTGCCTGTCTTCTCCTCCAAAGCCCCAGTGTCAGGGGCACCGTGGGGGGGTGAGGTGTTTGGGCTCCGAATCGCCTTACTCGGTCTGACCTAGAATGCAGCCGTCAGACACCCCACTGCCCAGTACTACAGAAACCACAAACCCTCACCCAAGTGGCCGTTTCCCGGGGTTGGGAGAATATTGGGGCGGGGGGG
>JAODJX010000048.1:13407847-13428574 GCA_026776945.1 Isichthys henryi | reverse complement strand
GCCTATGCTCCCCCCTGTCTAGAAGTTTCATGGACACCGACATCCCGCTTCTCTGCAGCAGACACCATGAAAGCATTCCACTCTCCCACACCATTCCCCCCGCCCCCTCCATAAATTACTTACCGAAAGGACCTTTCATCAGCGGTCATTTAAATACAGGGAGTTCTCAGCTATTAAACGCTGTGGTGAGAGTGTTTACAGTTGGCCTAACTACTGTTACTTAGCAGAATCCTGAGCGTCTTTTGTAAATCACTGATAAATATCACGGACGGGCTCTTTTCCAGTCTGAAGGTAAAGTAAGGACTTGCACACATCATGGAGGAGATCAGAGAGATACAAGGTCCATTATCTCTGAGGTTATTACAGAGAACAATCCCCAGTTCCACTGTATGGTTCTGTAATTATTGGATAATTGTAAGCAATAACTGAACACTAAGGAGATCATCTTACTAAGGGTCTCTAACTCTGACCCCTCAAAGGCTATTAGGTCCAGAGAGTAAAAGTCCAGACCAGGATTTTGTTTCAACCATCCAGTGGAGCATAAAGAGTCAGTCACAGAGTATTGAACTGGTTGGCTGAAACAAAATCCCGGTCTGGACTTTTACTCTCTGGACCTGAATTACCAAGCTCTGCATCTAGTACATTTAGTTGGAACTGCAGTGTGACAGACCAGCACAGAATAAAAAGGGGGAAGCCAGCAGGTCAGACCAACAGCCTGGTCCTCACCTGGGGTCCTTGATGAGCAAGCTCTTGATGAAATCCACGGCTAGGGAGGAAATACCCTGGAAAATGTCCGGAGGATATTCCACGTTGACCTGAGAGATGTTGAGGAAGGTTTCCTGCTTTTCGTCACCCAGGAAAGGGGACACACCCGTCAGCATGACATAGGTCAGGACACCGATGCTCCTGGTTAAAAGAAAATGCAAGGTGGGTTCAGGTTTTACTGCTATTTCTATGTATATATGCTGCAGTAAGCAGACAGTTAGGCTTTATAACACAGGTTATGACAAGGAGCCTCTATCTTTATTTGATATAACCCAACCATGACAGGTGACATTCCACACATAGATAAGGCTAACATTTCCAGAAAAGCATAACCTAAGAGATCATACTTACCACATATCAGTCGCTGTACTGATTGGTTCATAGTTCAAGATTTCTGGAGCTACAACAAAGTGCTTTCGATTAGGTTCGGTTTTTATAAGGAACAGCTGAATGATTGGGGGGGGGGGGGAAGACACAAAGCACACTCACCCACATACTCCGGGGTACCCAAAATCTCCCGTACATCTGCGCTGTCCACGTGCCGGGAAAGACCGAAGTCCACTATGCGGATGTCTCCCAATGGGCAGGAGCTGGTCAGCAAAATGTTCTGAGGCTGAAAGGAACGTAGTGAGAATAAGACAATCACTGATTTGTATGAAACATTGTTTAAGACAATTTCTGTATACCTGCACCAGCCAAATGAGAACAAAGATAAAATATGAGATGTATATAAACAAATATAAACATATATTTCTTTATATGGTCAACCATCCTGAGCAGGGTCATCAACCCTCATGCCTCTGACGCTGCCACAATATACAGTAGGACAATATTCAAAATTATTGACTTTACAGAATTAAAATCACAATAAGCCTCAGAATCATGTCTTCTGCACTGACCTAACAGAACACAACTCCTCCTACCTAGAACATCCCTTAATGCAATTAGAGACCTAAAAGAAAATATCTTAGTGGGTTAATCCAGGACTGTGTCGATAAATGCTTGCAAAGCATGACTACAGAAGCGTAATTATGAATAAGAAGCCACCATCTATCACCTGTCCCAGGTCTGATTACATTAGGATGTAGTAATACAACATTGTTATTTGTTGGGCAAGGCAAATTCTTTGACCTTCTGTCTTCGCCTCAGTTACTCCCCAGGTAAAAAAAACACGAAAACAAAACTAATTACATCATTAAAGCTCGACATCTTTCGATGTCATACGATGCAAAAAAAATCAATGGAACCCATTTAATTTGCATGTGAAGTACGAGCGGCATGAAATGCAAAGCAACAGGAGTCAGAGTTCCCCAGATCAGGGCGCCGCTCGTTCCTGACCTTCAGGTCCAAGTGGACGACGTTGCCGAGGTGAAGCCTGGCCACGCCCGTCAGGATCTGCCTGGCCAGCCGGATGACGTCCTTCTCTGTGAAGGCGTCATCGTTCTCCCCCACGCACTGGCCGAAGATCTCCCCACCTGCAGCGCTGCAGAAAGAGGGAGGAAGGAAGGATGGTAAGGCCACCGGGGACCAACTACATACACATACGATGCCAAAAAGAAGAGCAATGTAAATATCTCTCAATGTAATATACTCTTACAAACAGTCTATCCATTTGCCATAAGGCCCCATGGAGACTCTTAAAAGTTAACAGCACTGTTATTGTGCTTTAAGAGTGTAGGTGGGAGGCCAACCCTACAGATAACCTTAAATCAAAGATCTAAAGACCGCAAGTGGACATTCCACAGAGGAAGTCTCTTTCCCATGCCCCGTTTCGGTAGGAGATGAGAGCAAATCCAAGCAGACCGCAAGTCCTCATCGCAGAAGAGAATTTATCCTTGCACAAACCATTTTTGATCAAGTTACATTTTAAGTAGGATCAATAAAAAAAAGAGATTTACTTAAAAGGACACTGACATTATCTGATTGTTTGGAGACATTTCTCAGGTGAATGTTTTCACCACGGATCTCCTTAAGAGGCATCAACTGCGTGGCCAGGGTACTGCAGAAGCTCTGCCCCATTGCTTCATTACAAACACACACCTCAGATGTTCAGCAATTCGAAAGCCCTGCAGCCACATTCCCCCAAAAGTAAACCTGCATGTGCCAAGTGATCTGTGGACACGCCACGGGTATCAGTCACGCAACTTCAGTCTAGCCTATCCCTCAGCTCTGTGAAATACAGCTTCTTTATCCTGGCATCTCAGATGGAATCCTCCCAGTGTGGGCTGATAGGGGCATACAATACACACATACAGAGGAGTTAGGTGTCACTGCGCTGATCCATTAAATAAGGGATTAAGGTCTGTTTGGGGAAAAATCACCACATCTGGAAATAATTTGCAGAACAGACAAAAACATCTTCAAAAGATATGTAGCATACCATCATCCAGCTAACTGATTTATGGTATCGATAGCTTATCACCTTGAATTCAACGAAAAGATCTCGGCTTTAAGCAAGACAGTCAACTGAAAGGTGAATAGGACAGATATATTCTTCAAATGAAGCTGTTCACATCATGAACATCCAAGACCATCAATACAACACCATGTTGCGTCCACAAAGTGACACACGACGTACAACTCCTCTGTTCACATAAGGACAATTTCCAGACGTGATAGAACTTCTGAGTTTTAAATTTCACAGTTTGCTGGCCCGTGTGCGTGTCAGATGTAGACAGCGATGGTGGTCTTGGACAAACGGGCCACCAACACTTCGTAACGCCTTGTCACTAGTGTACTACAAATGAAATGGATTTTTATTGAAACAGACCTTGAAGTGCCTGTTCAATTTAACGAAAACCACGTTATCCACTTCTGAGCTTGACACTAAACAAACGGCACATGTCTGATCACTGCTCTGTTTTCTTTATTTGCACCTCATTTCATTTGGAAAACATTGGCTGGCAAAATGTTTCCATCATGTAGTAAATGCAAAACTATGATTCACCCCGTAGGAAGTAAATAAATAATAAAAAAAAAAAAAGCATGTGATGTTTATTTCATCTCTTTTCTGTCGAATCGCCATCATTTATCATATCAACAGTGAGGTGGATTTGGTTCAGCTCAATGTGCTTCATAGAGAAGAGAGGAGACTTAGGGAGCCAGCAACCATTATAGCTGTCTGGTTTTGTCGATCGTCCTGGTTTGCGTTTCAGATCTCCTAGAACAGCCCACAAGTAGGAAGAGCTCAGACTTTGGTGTAAACCAGGTAGCCTGGAGCGTAACCAGCATCTTCACTAAACTAGCAACCTGACTTCTTAGATCCAGAAGAGAGGCTGAACCCAGAAAGCCTTTGGCATCAAAAAGACAAGTTCACCATGCTGCAACAACGCTACCCAGGGTGTCTGGATAACACCTCCCCCCAAATGTTGAGGATGCACAGGAAACACGGCAAAAAACATCTGCAGAACATTGGTAGAATGCCTTCTGCCTCCCACATTAGGATGTGGTTGTGTGTGCTGTAAGGTGATTCCTCTAGCAAATAAACTTGCAGAGGGTTTCCAGAAGTCAGAGAAAAGTCGCTAAAAAGGAAGACATTAAAAAGCTTTAACGGTACATGGACATACTCCAGAGAAAAACCACCAAATAATTCATTGTTTTTCCCGTAAAAATTGAGAGGACAGGATGGACTTTTCCCATAGTTCTATCAGCAGCAGTTGGGCCAAACAATAGTTCTGCTAACATGGTAAGAACAACTAATACCAACAAGATTACACTAAAAGTATGCGAATCCCTCAAAAACGACCATCTGTTTCATACCAAAACAAATGAAAAAGGAGCACTGGCTACCGGCAGCAGCCCAAGTCTAAACAGTATCTTTTTTAAGCACCAGGCATACTAGATCCAACTGCCTTCATAGCGGAGACCTCCAGCCCCACAGCCTGTTAAATCCAGATTTATCTGAAGGCTATGGAAGTTTAGCACATGTGGGATGGCCTGGATGGAGGAGGGGAGGGATGGGAAGGTGATGGATGAAGATTTTCCAGGTTACATAAGAGGACTCGAAATCCCTACATAAAAGATCAGATAATACTACGCCAGCCAAGATGAAAGGGGATTTAGCAATAGCGGAGGGTACAGAAAGTAGCCGTTGCTCCTTATTGCAATTAAAAGGAAGACTGTGAAAGAGATCAGGGCTTCGAAAACAGAGTAAAACCCCAGGAATGCTTCTGTCAGTCCTGGAAGATCAAGCAGGCTTCTCAGGTTTCACGAGATGAATTTTCATAAAAACGGCTGTAAGGCTTGTCTGGTTCCAAAACAGGAGGGAAGCGGGAGCTTGGCTCTTTTAAACGGTCATTTCATGCATCTCACCCCGCAATCCCCAATCTACGCAGCTCAGCGGGTTGAAGAGAGAGTCGGTGCATTACGGTTTGATCCGCATCTTCGCCGTAATGATCCCACCCGGCATTCCGCGGCCTGCGGCAAAACTGAGCAACCTCTCTAGGTCCGCGTGTGCCAGACCCCAACAAGCTCCGAAATTCGCTCGCCCTGGATATTTTGTGGGTATACTCAGCCTTTTGCTCAATGACGTGCGCCAAAAGTGGGAAAGGTGGGGCCTAGCTATGAAAATGTTGCGCCAGCAACCTTCCCAAGGTGCTGCGGGCCGCCTGGCCAACAACACGACTGATGAAGGAAACCGGGGTGGGGTCGAATCACATTTTTGGAAATTATGCCAAAAGCTGCACAGGCAGAACTGATCAAGCGCTTCGACTTTGGATCCCGATGTTTTCGAATTCCTGCAGATCACTCTCCCGGCAGCACGTGTCAGGTTTCCCTGCGGGCCGTGGTGCCAAACACCGTTTGGCGTTCTGGCTGGCACGAGCGGAAGGGGAGGCAGAAATAAACCCTGGCGCTGTCTCGACACATGTTTTGACAAAATGGGCCGTTATTGAAAGCAGGAGTTGGGGACGGGGGGGGGGGTTGTTTTTTACAACCAAGAAAGTCATTCAACGGATCAGCAAACATGCATGGTACACTTTACAACTACTCTTCATTTCAATTCAACTTTTACTGTTATTTCACACTGAAATGCTGAAATGAAAGACTTCATGCAAGATCATTTAATATTTGATAGGAATAATGTGATTTCATCTACAAAACCATTGCAAGTTCATACATCATATACTCAACGACACTATATACTGTAGTGCAACAGTAAAGTTGGTTAGGTTGGACTTAAGTGCCGATAGAGCTAAACAGACGTATAGAGTCTCCAGGAAGTTGTGTACGACTATGGAAGCGATGAACTTGGGTTCTACTTCTGGAGAGTTAAACATGTTGAGGTGTGTGTGTAGGTGACACGTACACTCGGATTCCTGGGAGAGGCCCCAGTTCTTAGTCCTCCATTTCTGTCCACCTACCAGTTTCACCATGAGACAGGAGAAGCAGAAAATAAATAAATACAGAAATATAGAGAGGCAGCACCACGCGGTACCTCCACACCTCCTCCCTTACATGTAGGGCTTGGTGCCACTCTGCTTCCACCCTTTCAACCAATTACACAGGGTTCAGGTTCAACCAGTGTAACCGTATGATAGAAACTCCACGGGTTTAAAGGTGCTCATCCTTTTATTTCTTGTGCCTTACAGATTAACAGAAATGTGCCTGTGTATATAACTATTACATTGGGGGACAATATTTTACACTTCCAACAATAAACTATGCAGGTAAATATAAAAAAAAAAACACTTAAAAAAAAAAAAAAAAAAAAAAAAAAAAAACTGAAAATGCCAAAAGTCTTGTATTTTATTTGGTTACTTATGGTTAAGGTTAGAACTGGGTGGGGGTTAAGGTTGCCAATGTTGGGATTAGGGTTTTGCCCATAGTAAGGAATGGACGGTCCCCACAAAGATATAATTACAAACCTGTGTGTGTGTCCTTGTCGTACTTCTGGATGCTCGACATCAAAGCTTGCAAGTGAAACCAAAGTAAACTGCACACTCTCCCAATTTCTGGCTTGCCAAAAGTCTGCAGTGAGGTCAGTAAGCACCGATTTTAGAAAATGCAACGTGGCTTTTTGCACTGAAAGTACAGTGACTTTCCCTCTATAACCAAGTCCATGGCCTCAGATAGCTAGTACGGCAACATTTGTCATTGTTTCACAGCAGCTTGGCCCCACCAGCACAAAACACACATATTCTGGATCAAAGACACTATACTCATGAGACCAGATGACAGCATCTGTAATTCACACAAGCCAGGTTTTCACTGATCCCTCTGTTGCTGAAGGTCACGCTCCAGATCACCTCTGTCAGGACAATGACAAGACTCTTTAAAGCTGAATTACCATCTACGTCTCCCCAGACGAACGTCCACATCCTTTAATCAATAGAATTAAAGGCTGTTTTGGCCGCCACCTCACAACAGCCTTAGCGTAAAGCAAGCAAACGCTACAGAAGATGGCTTACAACCGAGGTAAAGATTAAACCCCTTAAAAAGCCACCAGCAGATGTTTCAGTGACAATGAGTGACAGGTGGGTCGCAGCCACGGACACCAGTCAGGAAGTGACAGATTCTCAAATCGGTGACCTTCTGCTCATCGACAGGTCGCACACAAGATTCATCAGCCCTCATCCGGCGAGCAGGAAAAGAATAAACACTGAAAGGCCCGCAGCTTTTCAGAAGCCTAGCAGGCCACTGTTTCAGGAAGGTTTAGATTACGAGATTAATCAATACCTTCATGCTATGTAGATAAGATAACATGGAGCAGAGAAAAAAAAAATACTATCTGATCCATTTTCCTGGAAATTATACTCATTGTTGTGATCATGTGACTTCAGTGAAGTTACAGTGAGAGTCAGTTGAGTGACCCTTACCATTCGAGCACCAGGACAATCTCCGATGTGGTCTCAAAAACCTCATGCAGGGACACTACAAATGGGTTAGCAGCAGCGGACTCGAGCACGGCGATCTCGTTGATGATGTCCATACGACAGTCCTGCCCCTTCCGCCTCTTCCGCAGGAACTTTGCCGCATGTTCCTTTCCCGTAGACTTCTCTACACACTTCTTCACCACTGCAAACTTGCCCCTGGAGAGGAAAGATGAAGTCAAGCCACAATTTACACATGCATCTATTTGTCAGCCATAAAAACCTAAATTCAGATCCTTAAAATCCATTATTTTAAATATTTTCAATGCGGCCTGTTCATACACGCCTAATGCAACCGATTAAGAACCTTAGCGTAGACACTGTGCTCATGCCAGTGCAAGTGAACCCGATGAGGGAAATTAAAATCACTACGAGATTGAGTGAGGGGGTATAGATGAGGTCACATGCAGGTTAGCCAAACTATGCTGCGGATGATATTTCAGGGGCCACGTTTCAACCGAGCGAAACGCAGAGTCATTTAGGATGTGGCTTCGGGAGCCGTCAGCGAGAGCAGAACCTGAAGAGCCGATCCCGAGCGATACTCCTCCTTGACAGACAGTCGCGGCATCTTGCGCAGGGTTGAGACCGACACGATGGCCTCGGGAAAAACGTGAATACATATTTCGGATCTGTAACCGTTTCAATCCAGCTGGTTTAGCAAGTCGTGCTTCCCATAGACTCAAGTCAAAAGTGACGCGTCAAAACCATTAAATTGTCCCGTTTCGAAGACTAAATCTGTTGCCATTGTCAGTAAGAAAGTGGGAAGGAAAGCAGACATTCAGAATGTGGCCACTGTAGGAGAGCTGTCTGGCAACAGCTCTGGGTGATAAAGGCCACTTGTCCACTTCCCCTTCTTGCAGCTGCAGAAACGGGACAAACGGAATTCCTAACGCCTCTTCCCAGGCCTTTGTCCGGACCGTGCCCCCTCCATTCACCCATACAAAAGCTCGCTCACATATGCAGGCTAGTTGAGAGACTAGGGTGCCCCTGCTCCCAGACCACCCAAACCAGCACAGTCAGTTCCTCTACATGGATACTCTCCAACCCAACCCACCTCAGATGACCAAGGGTTGTCCTGCCGCGCAGATACCTCAAATCCTTACATCTTCATTCCACTCACCTTAGTTTTTTCACAAATATGGATATGACCCAATCCTATTACGACATGTGACAGTAGGGAAGATGAGAATTTCCCCAAGAAAACCTTGCATAGAAAAATCTGAAAGTGATGCATTAAAAATAAAAAAAAAAAATTACTGGGTGTTTTGGTAAGGAGACCCAACTGCTTCTCAAGATCCCCACCTAATCTACACAATCTTACTTCTTCCGCTCTCCCTGCACCAATTTATCAAAAGCAAGAATCTTAATTCCATATTAAATGTAGTCTTTTAATCAAAAGTACAGCATTTTAACGACAACCCCAGGAGAAAAGAAAAAAAAAATGAATTCCATCACCCCGGCCGTCGGACAGTGTTGGTTTTTTTGGGTTGTGCTACAACCTAAAATACATGCAAGATCTGCAAATCCCAGGGAGCTCTGTCGTGACTTACTCATAAAATACACATTTCGTACACACAGATCCGAAAGTGCAGCAGCGACTGAACCACGGCGATAAAGGAAGGGCTTAGTCAGAACAGAGTGACACCCTGTTAGACGAGGCATAAATGATTAAAGTCGTGCCAGTTAATTACGCCGTTTCAAGTTCAGTGGAAGAATATAGCTGGGAACCAATGAAACAGCGACTGTATCAGATGGGAGCAGCTCACAGGTGATGACAAAAAGGTAAAACTGGAAGGCCTGAAGTGATATACAAATTCTCTACTCATTAGTCATTCATTTTCACCAGTTCCCCCCCGTCTTCTCAAAACACTGGCTGGGAAAGAGCTGGCTGATGTGGATGTGGTTCCCTACCATTCCTTAGCCAGAAGCCCATTTTAAAGAGAATTCATCCAACACAGAGGTGTGAACACAATCTCTACACCACCTCCAACGTGCATGTTTAAAAAAAAAATTACCACCACAGCTGACACTTGCAAATATTGCATATCGGTCTGCCTCATCGCTGGTGTCATAATTCTGTGCTTTCAACAAATAGCCATAAAAGGAAGTTTGCGTTCAGGATGGAAAAAAGCGTTTGTAGTCATTTCGCCGTGACTGCAGTGCGAATACGAGTGAGAGCTGACAAGGCGTCGATAATGTAAAAGCACGGTTCTCCTGTGACATCCGCTTTCTCAGCCTTTTTTCATTACAGCTGACTCATTTCTGATGCAGAGACAGCCACCGGCATCCCATTTCACATGCTAACCAACGTTTCCTGCCCTGCTTATTGTTAATGGTTAAAGTCACAGATACCCGGTTAAATAAGAAAAACCACACACATCTCAGTTTACAAGAAATTACCCAGAATGTGTAGGCGATTATAAATTTATATCGACGCCAGTCTCAATTATAATCGCCCAGTTAGACAACATATGACCCAATATACCCAAATTAAGCTTCTTGTTCTACAGTGGAAGAAGAAATGGTCCTACACAAGTACCTAGACAGACTTAAACTCAACCAAAGGGACAATTTCTCACCTACCCAAAGTGCCACAGTTCTAACTATTAAGATGGATGGCAAGACGGGTGCAGAATTCAGTCTTGGAACATTTGGTACGGCCCTCCAGACAAAGTGTCTTGAGAGCTGAAGCTGGAATAACAGACCTCAAAAATTAAGGAAAAAAGGCAATATGCAACAGATAAAGATTGAGGAAAAATCACCAGAAATCTAGAGTTGCGGTATCCAGGTGGAGGTTTAACTCTGTAGCTGACATGCATCGCATGTTCTGCACTGCTAACTTTCCTGCGATTAAGGAGATTAATGATTCTTAGGACGGACTAGGCTGCAGGGCCCTGGGTGGGGAATGGAGAGACATGCTGACCTCCCTCGGCTAAGAGCTTTTGGCTGGACGCCTGCGACATCCCACAGTGTTTATGGAAATCTTGGCTGCCACCAACCAGAGCACTACTTCCTCCTTTTAACCCCCAAAGGCTTGCAGAAGAAAACATGCAAACACCACTAAGAATATTTGTGAGCATGCGAATTGTTAATAAGGGTAGTAAAGCGACCGCCCTTGGCTAGCAAGTAAATCAGCACATTAAAGTGCAATAAAAAAAAAATTAAAAATTAAACTTGGCAGACAGACTAGCAATAGAAGTCACAGTATCCCAGAAAAATAAACAGACCTTTCTGTATATGGGGTCTGCAAGCCTCAAAAGTTCGTACTGTGGGCTGGAGAGAAAGGGCGAGCTTAAATGGGCTTGCCACCTGTGTACTGGACACTGCTTTTCGGTGTGGGTGACTAAGTGCCAGGCAAGAGCAGAAGAAAAAAAATCTGGACATTACGAGGAGAGTGAAAAGCGTGATAAAAACTGACCCAGTGCCAAAAATGCACGCAACCAGTCTACAGTCAGTCCAGAAACACGCAATAACCAATTTAGATCACAAATGACTCGCATAGCCTGTTCAATACTTAACCATTATAATCACAACTCACGTTTGTTCTCCTTATAGGAATGAAAGCCCCGACGATTAAAGGCAAACAGATAAATGTTATACCGGCTCACTGACTACTTCTCTCTATTGTACATACTTTGTTGTTTTGTGCAAAAGTATTTTTTTTTTTTGCCCAGATGTTAATCTGTGCTTCTGGAAATAGTCTTAACACCACAGGCTGTGCTACGAATACCCACTACTTTCATCTGGGTTATTTGCGTGCAAAACTGGTGTTCACAGATTGCAGATCTAAACTCAAAACAAGTAATTCCATTAGAGAAATTCTCTTGATCTTTCATTCAGCTTCTTGGATTACACAAGTTATTTCGTTCAGATATCAATCTACAGACTTTCTTATTTCACCGCTTTCGGACATACGCTTCCTTATGTGAATGGCGATTTATATTTCACGTCTTACGTACCATCATTTACTGTTCTTTCAATTAATTTATTACATTATCTTTCCTTTTTTTTAAAAAAAAGCAAAATCCAGGGAGCAGGCGGGAAAAGCACATCATGACACACATGTACAGTTTGTGCATGTAACAAATACGACTTAAAACATTAACAGTAGGAAGAAACACAAGACAACAGCAACAGGTGAACGCAAGTCTTTACCGCTAGTTAATAACATCACATGAACTAATTAGGACGCTGGATGGAAGTACTTGCTTGAATAAGTCATGCACTCTTGCATATTCAAATCATACAATTTTTTAAATAACTAACACATGAACAAACTCACCGCAAACGCATGCAAACACACCTTCAGCATGAGTCCGAATAGCCCATCGAGATGCAGTCGTGCGTGTTACGGATGCAGTCAAGCACGTTATTCATACACAACAGGATCGAGTATCGCAAAAATAGTTATTTGAAAGATCGGGGTTTCTCACGTACTTGAGTACAGCCGAGCACATCAATCTATCGGCTGCGCTTAATTTTGGGGCTCGCACTGACGTTGATATTGCTTGCATCTGTATGAACTAAAACGTTTTAAAATCCACAGCAAAGACTTTAAATCGACACGGAACTTACCTGCCCAGTTCTCTTCCGACCAAATCATAATAGTTTTTGAAAGGCTCAGTCCTTATTCGTGTCTGAATTTTAGACACCATTCCATTCTTGTTCATCATCATTGAATTTGGATTTCAGTCCGTCGACAGGGGAAACACTGGGATCTTTCCCTATGAGAGGCTTTCGCTGTCAAACCATTCAAGTCTCGTTCATAACCAGACAATGAATGCGCAAAAAGCACGTAGAAGATCTAAAATAAATCCAGATCAACGCAAAAAAAGAATCAAGTAATATATACTATAGTTATCAGTGGAAAAAACGTAACTATAACCGTTAAGCAGCTGTGTTTATAAATGAGGTTCAGTCGCAAAGCATTATTACTAACCGTACTTCGGAGAAAGTCAGATAAGCAAAAAAACAAAACGAAACAAAGATTACTATTAAAACTCTGCAGCAGAACTGCGATCTGGAAAAGAAATGCTCGTATTCGAAGTGGCAGAAGTCGGTTTAAGAGAAGCGCACTTTCCAAACACAAAAGCCACTTGGCCGAACCAGTCCTTTTTAATGACGCCACGAGTAAGAGACTAGATGACACGCTGGGGGGGAGGAGTCACCCTAATTCACTATAATTACACCAAATGCAGAGACTGCAATCAGGGCAGGAGGTGTTACAACGCTACGATCACCATTTCCAACAAAAACACGATCGTGATTCGTTCTTCCGTCAAACGAACGATGACAATGTATCCCATTGCCCCAAATAATAATATCACAAGGATGTGCTACGTTAAACATTCCGTTTTCTGTCTTTATGGGTGACAAAATGGCATCAATTGCTAAAGACATTGTAATTCCACAGAACAGGTACATCATTGGAGTTAGGGTATTGCATTGCTGACTGTTGAACGAAACGAGGTATTCTCTGCCTTGCAGATGAAGGTTACATTCAACTGGCTCTCCCTACTTTCTGGGATATCCAGGTGTGCTTGAAAGGTTGCGTTCATTTTTAATAACTACTCCAGGAAGAGTCACAGTGACCTTGAGCCTAGCCTGCTAAAAATAGGAGGTTATGTCCTCGATCGGACACCAAGCCTCCCCAGGCGCCTACCACCACACAAAACCTGGTCCAGATTCATAGAAACATCCCAACTCAAACCTGAGAATGATGTCCTGTAAATCTGTTAATCCAGTTTTGGGTTCAGTACTGGCATTAGATTAGTTTTTACTAAATTCGCAGTCTTTTCCTCAGCAATAAATTGTTCTGTGATCTAGATCTGTGAATTGTAAGTATTAATGATGCTTTATCTCTATAATTATCCTCAATTATAGTGTTATTTTTTATTGTACATTAATCTACAAGGCTCAAATCAAACAACAGTTATCTACCAGAAACAGATTACGACGAACTGAAAAGGCATCAGTAAATCTGTGTGGAGGCACAAACCTGGAGATTCTCCGAGAAATTCAAGCAGCCATTAAGATTTTGATGTGTGCTGTGAGTAAACAAGGGATTGTAAAACTAATTCCAAGGGAACGTATCACCTAGGTACTGGGATCCGATGAGGTCATAACGTATGTGCCACATACTGGACTCGTCCCTTTGCGCCAGTAGGGATGACCCCAAACAAACGAGACGTTTCATACTCAGATGAGAGGCTAATGGCAATAAAAGCTAAAGGTCATGACCCTATTTACAAGAGGCACCCCGGGAGATCAACATGTACTGAGGCATCTCCATAACACAAACTCCGACTTCCAACGGAACATCCACATCCAAGGAATCTGCCAAGGAGGGATAATTATCCGGTATTCTGAGAACTAGAGAAATTACTCTAAAATGAACATGCGTTTTACGGCATTCCACCGATCCTAGCCAAAACTTCCTTCACTAAAAATACCCAACGCATGTTTTAAAAAACCAGGCATAAAAATTTACATTGGAAACCCAAGAAAAAAAATACGTATTGGCCATTAATCGGAATTCATTATGAGGGCTTGTGAAAATAAATATTGTTTTGGTGTATTGGTACTGGAGTAGATTCAGATAAACACCAGAGAATTCACTTTAATTATTTGCATCTGAATTGTTTAAAGAATATCCCCGAGTGCTAATTCCTGCAGCTGTAAACACTGAATACAGACATTCCGGCATCCTGAAATCACTGTTTAACTAAGCAGCTAATTACATAACACTGTTGTGCATCATAAAATTGTTACCTTAAGCCTGAGAGTGTTCCACATTGAGGCCCTGCCCCTGCTGGTGTGTAGGAGAGCTATCACGGTTCAGGCAGGTCACATTAGTAGGGGGTCAGGCTAGCCCCTTGAGGGGCTTCACACACATACCAGCAAGTTCTAGTTTTAAGAGTTCAGCTTGCATAAACAGAAGATTTTTGCCTGTAACCCCTGAGTGCATTCCAAGCTGGTAAAATGGGGACCCCTGGCTGATAATCAGCCATCCTGGTTTTCGGCCTTGACACATGACAGTTACTGAGCAATTCTTGTGCCATGAAATGTATTATTAATTTCCCTAGTTAGTACCTTCATCTTAAGTGTGTGTTCTTGCTTGTATGGCAAACAAAAACCATCCAACCATCTTCTAATCACTTATCTAGGACTGGGCCAAGGACAGCACAGTCCAGCAAGGGTCCCACCCACACCCGCAATGCGTAAATCCGCGTCCGGCCTGTCATCCGACAGCAGCACTAATTTAATTCTGTACCTGGCCCGATGCGCTTCAAATAGATTCCGAGATCCGAACTACACACGAATCACAATGATGATTTAAAGCAAAGTTCTGAGAAGGCATCTGCGGGAATCGCTGACATGTTTTGATGGAAGTGTTTATTATGAATCTGAAATGCAGGCCTACCCCCGTGTAAATAAATTTGAAATGCAGGCCTACCCTGTGTTGAATTTTTTTTTTTCTTTTTACATTTTCAAAAATTACATTTTTAACATAAGCATTGCCATTCAGACCACCGGTGGCTTACTGATTTCCATCTGCCCCAGTACCTGCAAACTAAATATTTTTCTCCGGTTACATCAAAATTTGGGGGTCACCCGTCGGGTACCTGCAGGTACCCCAACCCGTGCAGGGGAGTGAGGCAACTGATCAGCAACAAATAATATTTAATTTGTAATTTCGCCATGGTAACAAGTATGCCTACATTAACATATCAGAACAGAATTTAGCCTGCGGCTAATGTGATTTTAGCTTGGCGACATAAAACAGCCCATTCAAGTGACTTGTTGACAGTAGGCCGTTGAATATTGTTCTCTGAATTATGCCAGAAATTGTCTGGCTTACTCTTGCAACTATAGCTGTAAGATGGTTGGGAAAGAGCACATCCACCAACATGTGACTTGCTGTTCCTACCTACAAAGGCTCACGGGTGTCCTTCAATAACTTCTTACACATAAATGGGGTTCTGTAGAACAGATGTGCCTTTTCTCCCCACGATCTGGAGCATTTATTTTTTGACATGAAGCCTTTAAGTGTTTCTTCTCCAAACCTTGTTACTTGCTGCAGTGTAATGAGACGCAGTTGAAATGGACACTGGCATACAATCTTTGGTCATCTGCGAAAGTCCACGCCTTTGCTGTACGATGAATCGTAAGGGTTTACGCACTGTTGCCACAGGGGGGCTCTTTTATAGCACGTTCTTGATTTTCTTTACGGGCAGTTTTATTAAAAACAGCTCATGTATTTTATGCATTATACAAGCAATCGTGAGCCTAAGTGTGATCCACTGCTTCATCTCCTTGTAAGGAAATTGACACACGTCTTTGGCCTTTGCAGCACTGCTTCCATACTGGGGATTCTTCACTGTGGCGTGGTGGGAAGCATACGACCGAAAATCAGGTAGTTAGGGTTAGCGGGTTGATTAATTCCACCAGTCCCTCATTTTCCATGATTGGTATAATTTGGTTTCTCTCCCCGCCCCCCCCCCCCCATACACCAGCCCTCACAAGGTTCTGCGTCCTTCCAAGAGCAGGCCGACTCGCTCTTGTCCTTATTTTGCAAAACAGCTGCTCACAACAGCATGTGTGTGTGGATGAAATTATGGGTGGACATCTGTGTACAGTTTTCTTAGTTCGTAGGAAGAAATGGCTATTTTTGCAGGCTTCTGTTTGCTATTTGCTATTTTTACAGGCTGTCTGTCAGCATTGCCCCGAAATTAATTCAGCTGTAATATCTTTGTTCAGAAGAATTACATTTTGAGCCTTGTCTATTCTTTCACTGACATACTAGTTATCAATTACTGTAATAATTTGGCACTTGACTCCCAGTTACTCACAAAAGTGACCCGTTAAAGACAGAGATGGAAAGTTCGGGTCCAGAAAGTACAAATCCAGAGCATGGTTTTGTTTCAGCCAACCAGTTGAGTGCTCTGTGACTGTGACTCTTTATACTCAGCTAGCTGGTTTAAACAAAACCTTGGTCTGGATTTGTACTTTCTGGACCTGAACTTTCCCCCTCTGTCTGTAATGGATTACTGTGCTCCGGTTAGGAGTTTGGCCTCTATAAAGTGATCCATCATTGCTAAACCTCTTTTAATATACCTTCTTGCGTGCGTGCAATCGCTTAATGATTCTTTGGATAGGAAGCTTATACATGTGGGTGGTGCATCATGGGATATCACTTTCATGTCATCAGATGGAATGCTGTCCTCACACTCTCCCGTTTCAGATGTTGACTCATGGGAAACTTTGTAGGTGGCTAAGGCCGACTCGTTTTCTGTGTCCTTGACACTCCCATTGCATCACGTAGATGAACAAGGTCACCGTGGCGATGAATGAGCTAATGGAGAACTAAGACAAGCCGGCAGACGGTCGCCACCTGCCACCCCATCCTCTCCAGGTGCCCGTTGCGCTTCAAAAACAGGGCAAATAACCGTAACTCCAACAGGTAATAAATTACTATGGCATGTCCATCATTTCCCAGGCTCACAATGGGTCAGGCGTCATGCTTGGGGCCAATGTACCATGACAAGAATCTTCAGAGGCATCCCATGTTGACGTCATACCGCAGGGCATGAAAAATCCATACCGTGCAAATCGGGTTTTCTCTTTATATGCCAAATTCTGATTGGTTCTCTTCAACCGGGCACCAAAGCAACCAGAAGTTGAGCAATGCACTTACCTGGATGAAAGGCTTTGCACGCTTGGCTAGCTGGAGAAAAGAACTGCATCAGGAGATAAAATCAGAAGAATGTGCTTATACTTCGGTGTGAAAATGTTTGGAACATGTCTGCCGGGACGTTTGCCTTCTTAAGGGAGAATCGAAGCTCAAAGCAGTAAAAACCGCTATGGTTTTGGTTGAAGGGTACTTGAGGATAATCCGTAAAAAAAAAGGATAATGTTCTGGGCTGGACATAACAGGCCTTTATTAAACAACACTCCCAGCAGTGTCAAAAAAAGAATTGTTCCTCTGTGTAGACCCTACCGCCCCCTTGCCCAAAAGAAAACATTCTCTTTGGCCTAGACAGTGATCATAAGTTTTTTTTTTTTTTTTATCAGTTTAACCTTCTGTTTTTACCCAAAGAATGAAGTTGGGTTATTTATCATCATGCATAGTCAAGTGAAACTGATATAAAATGATATATCGTCACTTCCATACTTTGAGAAAACATAGCATTTAATCTTAAATTGCACAATTGTTCCTGGGATTATCGTGGAGGCCTTTCAGTGAGTGCAGACGTCACTCGACGGGCCAATCAATTTCGCTTGCGTTTCCACAGTAGGCTCGATTCATGCGCTCGCTTTGAAGGTGCATTCGGGGGCCAGAAGGACACGTTTTCAAGCACAAGAACCGTGTCTTGTGTTTATGTCTTGACTGATGTTTTGTTTTTTCTCCCAAAGGTGCAGTTTTCTCCCATTTTAAGGCCCCGTTAAGTTTTCCATTGAAAGACCTCGCATGCCCCCCCCCCCAGCACCCCCAAACCCTCAGCAGAACTTTCACGAGTGCGACACTGCTCTGCTTTCCTTTCTGTGAGCCAAAACAGGCCATCATTTGTTGGCCGGCTCCAGGGTGTACTCTCTGCTAATTACTTACATCTCCCGCGCCTGGAAGTCGGCCAAAGCCAACACCTACTACCGCATATCTATAATGTGACCAATGTTTGCCGTCGCTTAGCCCTCAGATTCCTCGCTTTCCACTGTCTGAGAAATAATAGCCAGCCGCCAAGTTTAATGATGATCAAACTCGAGTAGCACACGTCCGGTAAAGTAGACGTTGCTCGTTAAATGAGGGGTGACGATGTGTTCGAAGGAGGATGGAGAGGCAAATGGGGACACAAACTGATCTGGTTATAGATGAGAGGCACACAGTTTACTAGAAGAATGTTTAAGTTCAGCAGGAGCTTCACTGTTCACGGTCCATAGGCTTGGAAAAGGCCAGAACCACCTTTACTTTCTCCACCATTCTCAGCTCACATGCCTCATATGCAATCTATTCTCCAGACAAGAGAGGTGGTTGGTGCTCATTTTCTTCTCAAAACTCCAGACAACAAGGGGTTAGGTGAAGAGACGCAAAGTCAAGCGGCAGGTGAAACGTGGCAGATGCGGTTTGCACATCCTACAGGGCTCACTTAGGCTGTAAGCGACGCCCGCAACATAAGAAAAAAAGAAAAACTCAACTTCAGTTGCGTAAATTTTCTTTCCCGTGAATTGACTTTGCTGAGGTGAGTAAAGGCATTTACCACAAACAGAGAGGCATCGTCATTTAAACAGAACCATCAGTTATTTTGAAATATATACATATGCGGAGTAATTAAATGTCTGGAAGTTAAGTGACTATCGGTGTCCTAAAATCATCACTGAAAGTGATTTTAAAGACTTACTGTTATACTTTACATAGAGCTGTCATCTATAGTGCATTATAAACACTATAGATGACAAAATAAAAATTGTCAGTCATAAGGCATTATAGTGCTGATTTCAATACTTTATAAGCTACAATGAAGTTCTCATCTATAATGAACTATATCTTCACAATGCATTATAATGGTGTGTATAAAAATTAAATATGCTTCATACTTCATTATGATTCATAAATCATTATGCATCATAAAGCATTCAAAATGCGTAATACACATGGCTATAATGCGTTAAGCTTTTATAAATGTTTATAGCCATGTTTATAATGCCTTATGAGCAGTTCTTAAAGCATTCATATAAAGTGTTACTTATTCACTGACTTTTTGGAAGCAAATATTCAGGAAGAAAGTGACTGAAAAGCAAATGGAGGTGGATGGGGGAATGAAATGAGCACAAAGCTTGGCTGGTCAAGATGTCAGTCCCAGTTCCACCGGAGAAGAAACTGCTGGTGTGACAGTGTTCGTTGAAGGAGGTGGGGGGAGGGGGTTGGCAGTTTTGTGGAGTCTGGAGCTGGATAGGAATGGAACCTGGAGTCCAGAGGACGGGAGGGGAAACGGGGAAAGGATGGTTTGGGGAGGGGGGGGGGCTTTTCCCAGAGCATCTGACTCAGATGATAGTAACGCCGTGCTGAGACCGCCTTGACAGTGGAAGACTCTGCCTGCGGAAATGCCAGGGAAACGTGCAGCATAGAGCAGATGGAGACACTCAGCTATGCTCCTGTGTGTGTGTGTGTGTGTGTGTGTGTGTGTGTGTGTGTGTGGTGGTGGGGGGGGTTCCTCGTAAACTGACAAACGCGTCCCGCCGCTTCCTTTGTCTCACTGCTATTTGGGGAGGCGAGGAATTCCGACAACCATTTAACCATCCGACTGTTTTTTTTCCACAGTCTTGTGGGGTTGAAGTTTCACGAGGGGGGGTGAGGGGGGGGGGGGTGTTGGGAGTCTATTTGTATGTGATGCTACACAGGGTGCCTGGTGGCAGCGCGTCACACTGCATCCCGTGTTTCTTTGCAGCTGGGGGAGCTTGGACACACACATGGAACATGGAGGCCCATGGGAAAAAAACAAACATGTGACCTGCAGCAGGGCCAATCATTTTATCACCCCGCTATCCGAAGTGGGGTGGAGGGAGACTGATGTTTTTAACAGCAGCCTTCCTTACTTACTACTCCTTACTAGCAGGGCTGAAAGCATGACCAAGCTGAGCTGCTTTCTTCACCACTATCTGATTGATTAAAATGCACGGCTGTACAATAAGTGAATAAATTCTGGTACTGTTTGATGCTAACATACCAGGAATCCCACAGACTGTGCTAGCAAAAATTAGCACATAATAAATTACAATGTACACCGTGTGAACAGTAAATCGGTGTCTCTTCAGTTTAACGTCACTGTCGCTCTCCAAATCCTAAGCTTTACCGAGCCGACCCTTCTGCAGTGGAAAACCCATCACTGCTACTAGGGCTCGGTTCCTGTATGCCAGTGGAAAAGTGCCGTAAGAGCCCGGGTGCTCCGTTTTCTGGCTTCCATGTTTGTTTGGGTACCCATGATGACACAAGAAACATTTAACATCATAAGAACATAAGAACATAAGAACATAAGAACTATACAAACGAGAGGAGGCCATTCGGCCCATCAAGCTCACTTGGGGAGAACTAAACTAA